>VWZK01014557.1:320512-396519 GCA_013396935.1 Baryphthengus martii
CACTGCTGGCTCATGTTAAGCTGATTGTCAACCAGCACTCCCAGGTCCCTCTGCCTGGCCACTCTCCAGCCACTCCTCCCCTAGTCTGTAGCGCTGCCTGGGGTCATTTGGGCCAAAGTGTAGGACCCTGCACTTGACCTTGTTGAACCAGCTTATCAGCTCAAAACTCTGGACAGACAACGGGCACATCATTCTTTGGACCAGATTTGATTTTGCAGCTGGTTTGCTTTATGTCAAGCCTCCAGCATGTACCAATGTGTTCTCCCATGGTGCTGGAGAACGGGGCAGGTGGCTACTGATACAAACTGCACATATGTCTCATGAGCAGCAAACACCTTGACCCCACCAATCCTGTCTACTGGACAGTGGGATCACTGGGAGCAAACATTTCCTTGCTATGGCACTTATCCTGCAGCACAAGCATAGTTTAGGGGTTACTGGTTATATGAAAGTCACAAAGCCATCAATCTTCCTGCGAGCATGTTGGCAAGTGCCAGGCTCTTCCCAAGACATCATAAATCCTTTTGTGCACATAAGAGCATCCACTGAGTTTTGCAGGCCTTCTTCATATTAAAAGTATTCGCACATCCTCCTGAAGAGCTCTTGGTATGTTGGCATCCAACCAGAAGCAGAAATGATACAAGTTAGATGATCACTTGTGCGGGCTGAGCAGCTAGTGACCTGTCACATCATGTTGGTGAGTGACCCTGGGACAAAGATGTAGTCACAGGGAAACATCTTCAAACAACAACTGGATCAATGACAATGCAGGTCACAGCGGATGAGGGTGATCATGGACAACTCGGGATGCTCTGACCTGTGGTGAAGACAAGATGGCACACATGGAGTGCCCGGGATGGAGGGAAACAGTGGCAGACAGAGCAGCCCTGGATGGGGCTAAGGCTCTGCGCCTTCTTGATTTCCTTTAGCCCATGAGTGCTACAGCTTGGTGCTGAGAGCAGAGCAGGGAATGTGGGGAAGGAGAAAATGGTGGAGGGGACTGAGCTGCAGCTAAGTTCTGCCTGCAGTACGGAAGATAGGGTATGCGTGTGGAGAAACTTCTCCTACCTAGCTGTGTACCCTCTGTGCCTAGATGTGGGCAATGGCTGCAAAGGATGACAGGCAGGTTTCCACCTCTGCCTGAAGACATTGCCAGCAGCTGCATTGCATGGGTGAGTGGTGGGGATGAGAACTGGGTGGCCACAGCAACTGCCAAGGAGAAAAACATTATTTGGGGAGAAGGGGAAGAAGTGCTGGGCATCAAACCCAGTTGCAACTGAAACGTCAACCCACTGCTGGGATGGCTGATGGCTGCCCATGCCTAGGTGCCCTGGGTGCCCCACTCCAGGGTGCAGACAGCAGGATCCTTGTTTATAAAGAGGCAGAAGCTCTCTGTGGAAACACAAGGGCAGTAGGTTGAGTGGCCAACTCAGTCTCCCACCTGGGAATGTCTACTCCTTGCAATAGGTCTTGGGACCTCCTCATTGTAGCTATTGTATCTCCTGACCCCACTCCAAGGCAGCTCCCACAGGGCAAGGTATAGTGGGTAGGAGTGCGGGCCCAGACTGGAATAGGGGTGCTGCTTTAAGACTGTATCATAACCTCATACTGCCCGACAAGGTGATGGGAGTGTTTCAAGATACAGTTTTTCTACCCCAGGAATATGCTTGTGAAATCTACCCTTAGTAAATATGCAGATGACACTAAGTTGGGGGGGAGTGTCGATCTGCTGGAGGGTAGGGAGATGCTGCAGAGGGACCGGCTTGATTGATGGGCTGAGGCCAATGGTATGAGGTTCAACAAGGCCAAGTGCAGGGTCCTGCACTTTGGCCCCAATAACCCTGGGCAGAGCTACAGACTGGGGGAAGGGTGGCTGAACAGCGGCCCGGCAGAGAGGGACCTGGGAGTGCTGGTTGACAACCGGATGAACATGAGCCAGCAGTGTGCCCAGGGGGCAAGGAAGGCCAATGGGACCTTGGCTTGTATCAGGAATAGTGTGGGCAGTAGGAGAAGGGATGTAATTCTCCCCCTGTNAATTCTGTGATTCTCTGATTTTGTGAAATCATCTGGGATTTGTTTTTTTAACTCTTCCTTCTGATCTGCGCTTGGAGCTCAATGAACCAAGTCACTCCTTGCAATTTCATCCTGTGCATGGCCATCCCTGCTTGCAGAGTGGCTGCATGGACAACCCTTTTCCTGGAGCAGCAGCAGGTGCTCTGCAGTGAGCTACAGGGCTGCCAGTTGCTTGCTAGCATGTCAGCTGGACCAGGTGGCTATGCTCTGGTCCTTGGCTCTTGGGGACCAGCTGGTTCATAACTTCAAGCCCAGGCTTCATCAAAAAATGTCTCTTCCTTGTAAAGCTACGGATGTGTTGGAGGCTCACTGCACAAGTGTTGCCTCAGTAAAAGGAGCAGATGGGAGTGAGCAGAAGCTGCCATATGCCATGGAATGCAGTATCTGGAGTGTCCAAGGGCACCCCATCCCCTGCTAGGGCTAGGGACATGGTTGCCCTTTCAGGAAGAGCTGCTGTGCTGCAGCAGGGCAAGGCCTTGGCATCACTGAGACTCCACAAAAGCCAACCCATCCTTACAAGCACACTCTTTCCTAGGGCTCTTTATTAATTGTACCTAAGACTGATCTACCAGCCAAGACAAGCCAGCTCCCACCATGCTCTACCCACAGCGATGTCCGAGACCTCAACGTGCCTGGTGCCCATGGACACATGGAGACCACGGTGCCCAGTGTTTGTGTCAGACGTCAGCAGCCTGCAGGTGCCAGGGCTGCCCCTTCTGTGCTGAGGGGCAAGGGCACTGCAGAGCCCTCCAGCTGGGCTGCACACCGCAGGAGGGTTGACAAACCTTCCAGGCATCAGAAATCCCAGGAGATGGACAAAGCAGGGAAGCATCCTGCTCAGCACCTCACTGTGTCTCCACTGAGGGGCCGCAGCAGTATGTGGCAGGACAGCACTGCCCATCTGTTCAGGAAACCCCATGTTGCTGCTAACGCTGTGTGGGACACATCGGTGACAGTGGTAGGTCCCTTCTCACTGCGGGGCTCGTTCTGCGCCAGAAGCCCTGTGGTGCTCTCACCCCAGCTCCTGGCTCCAGACAAGACCCTGCAGGGGTGGAGGGCAGGACAGTGCCAAGGAAGTGCCGAGTGGTCTTAGGGCTGTTTCTGAGTGATGATATCCCGGATGCAGTTGTACAGGAACACGTACTGGTCCTGCAAGAGAGAAAGGGGGGGGTCCAGGTTTCTGACAATCTTGGTTGCAGGACTAACTCTGCAATTTGCCTTAAATTAATTAACTAAAGAGTCTTAATTAACTAAAAGCATCTGATGGCAAAGAGCTGTCCCAAGTGGTCCACGTTTGTCTTATGTCACCAGGACATGGAAAGGAAGAATCAGGCCTGGAGCTGTAGTTACACCATGTTTATATCCTCATGCATCATCACTCCCATGATGAGGATGAGGAACATGCCCATGTGAAATGAGAAGGAACAATATCATCTGACTTCCTCAATGTGCCCTGGTAGCTTTTGGATGTGCCGTGGTGTTTGCATCCAAAACAAGACTGAAGAGCAACTCCAGTGATGTACCAGGGCAGTGAGCGCAGAGAGCGCTTCTCTGCTGGAGTGCACAGGGTCTGGCAATGACCTGAGGCCAGGAGGGAATACATCTGGAGCAGGAGTTTCCCTTGGTGGTAGTTCAGTGTACCTGAGTCAAGTGTTGACAGTGGATCAGGGTAGATCTCTGAAAGCTCTCACAGGTAGACAAAAAGATCTGGGTAGGTTTAGTTAGATTGCACTGTTTCTCTATTTTTAAGACCACAAAAGTGATCCACCAGTCTCAAGCCTATTGTGGATTTGATAGAAGGCTCTGCTCAAATTCCAGGCTGCTCCAAAATGCTAGTAGGCTACAAAACATCCAGGACAGGCCACTACCACTGCAAGGCTCTGCAAAAGGCAAGATGTGGGAAAGGTAAATGAAGTTGTACTCAGTGCACAAAGCTGGAGGACAGGGCCAGTCTGCAAATTATGTGGGTCAAAATCACATGGTAGCCAGGAAGGGGGGATTAGGGACCCAACAGAGGGGCCTCCGAACAGCTCACTAATACACTGGCTAAGCTGCAAGTCACGAGGAGCCTCCTCCCCTGCCGGCAGTGGGTTTAGTGCCACTGAACGGGTGGGAAAGCCACAGATCACACAATGGCTGCAGTTCCAGGTCACCAGAGCATGTTTCCAATGAGCCTGGCCTGATTGTGAAATCTGGAGTGACAGCTCAGGACTGACTTCAGAGCAGGCACACTCAATGCCTGGAGAAATGCAAGAGCACATCCCCAGAGACTCGCACAGCGCTGGAGCCACAGGTGCTTAAATACCTGGTGCTTATCTACGGGCAGTCCCTCAAAGGTTCCTCTTACCCCTTGTTTAGCTACTAAACCCCTAGAAAAATCAGCTGATGTCCCCAGCTTGACAGCAGCACGCCCCTGCCAGAGACGAAGGGGTCCTGATAGCCCCTGAAGTGTGGAGGAGGCTGTCGGCAACATGGCAGCAGTGCGGGGCTGGAGGGCAGCCCTGCCCATCCTTCACTGACTGTGCTGGGATCAGAGCAACCACTGTTCATGGCAAGGTGGGGAGGCAGCTGCCTCTGATGCCCCCTCTCAGTGGGGCAGCAGCTTTTGATGGGTGCTTGCTGTGCCTTTATGGACACATCATGTCGCAGCTCAACAAGACTGCTGCTGAAATACAAAGGGGTTGTGAAGCAGTGGCCGTGGATGCCTTGCCCTCCTCCAGCTCCCACCATGTGCATGGTTCACGTTAATTAAGAATGTGATTAGCTGCTTGCAGGCAGCTCTGCAGCTGGGAAGCCCTGGAGAGATCTGCCCCAGTTCTGCTGTCCCCTGTGGGGATGGTTTCCAGGGATGCTGCACCAGCTCCTTCAGTGGTCACAGCAAATGGAAGCTCTGTCCAGAAACTGCTCATCAGGACAGGCGTGGTGGGGGTCTTTGAGGCTGGGCTGGGCTGGCAGAACTCAGCAGGGCACGGCTTTGGCACCATCAGACAGTGTTATGGCCCACATGGCTGCAGGACAGCTACAGATGTGGCAGGGTGTCCGACCGACCCCTTCGCAGGTGGCCCTGGCTCTGGCAGCAGGCAGGGGCTGGGACCAGGCTCTGGCTGTGCGGGATGTGGCAGGGAAAGGCACTGGGAACCCCAGTAGATTCTGAGTACCCAGGCTGACAGCTGCCTCCAGAGGCTGGTGAGCAGCAGGTTTGTCATGTAGGATGAAACCAGTGCTTCATGCTTTCCAGGGCAGAATGGGAAGAGTGCCTTGCATTTATCATGAGCTCACATGCAATGTAACCTATTTTAACTCCAGAGCTGAGAAGCTGGAAAGCTCTTTCCTGGGAAAAGACAGTGCCCTCAGCCCTCGGTAGCTGGCAGAGCTGCAGGGTGGGGAGGATGTATGGAAATAAATCCCTGCGTAGGCTGGACAGGCTCCCAGGGGGCAGGTAGCACCTGGGGAGTGGGCAGAGTATTGTCACCTCCAAGCAATTCAGAATGACAATTCTCTTCTGACTGGCCCACTGTTCTGATCCCTTTCCTCCTTCCCACCTACCAGAGTTGGGGTCATGAGACAGCAGCTTCTTGTCAGCTGAAGGGTCACCCCGTAGACATCCACAACTCTCTCGGCTTTCATCTGGTGCAACAGGCAATCCAAGGAGATCAGGGTCCCCATTTGGCTGACACCACCACTGCAAGGGACAAGGGAGGGTCACTGATGCCAGACCTCTTTGGAAGCAGGCACCAGCCCAAGAAGTCAGAAGCTCCATGAGAAAAATGCACAGCAAGTGAGTGTAATGGGGATGGAGGACTGTAAGCACTGGTCTAGGTGGCAAGAAAGTCTGTGCTGACCAGCAGGGTGGGACCCAAAAGTACCCATTGAAGGAGCCTGAAGATCCAGCCTCTTCTGCCTTGCTGAACTGTGCATATCTCATCCAGCTCTGCCAATGCACCAGCTTTGCTGGCTCCTGTGGGACTGTGAGCTCTCCTGGGCTGCAAGCAGATGAGGACATCAGGGCTACTCACAGGATCCTAGCAGCCACCTCAGAGATGGCCTGAGCACCTCAGCCTCGGAATTCCTGCTCCAACCACATTTGCCCCTGGCTTAGCCCTGTTTGCCCTCCCTTCTCCCATGCGGTTGGCCAAGCACTGTTTCACCTGACTCCCAAGCTCAGAGCTTCCCTGACTCCCATGGACCTACTCTCACCATGTCCCCAAAACCCTGGGGTCCTTGGTGGAGGGTGCAGCCTTGTTGGTGGTCAAGCCAAGGTGCTGTGCAGCCTGTTGGGTACCATCTCTGGGAGGCTGCCCATGGATGGAGTAGAAATGTGATGTACCTGCAGTGCAGCAGGAGAGGACCAGCTCTCTTCCGGTGGGGCATGCACCGTCCTACAGCTGTGAGAAGCTCCACCAGGCTCTGGACATCTGGTTGCTTCTTGCTGCTCCAGAGCATATATAGAAACTGTTGTACCTGCCTCTCCTTTGCTTTCTTCTCCTGGTGAGACACAAAGAGTTGACATAGCTGTTGGGGAGGGAGGGATGAAGCAGATTGACTGCAGTAGAGTCCCAGCTCTCCAGTGCTTAGGCTGTCAGATGCTTTCCTGAGCTAACTTGTAACTTCTGTAAAGCTGTCCAGGCGATCTCTGCTGGGGCATTGCCCATCACCCACACAGTGGGGATGGTGCAATGACCAAGCTGCTCTCCTTCCCCATGGCACCCCAACGTACCCCTTGAGAGGGAGACTGAGAACTGTGTAGACCTTTTCAAAGAAGTTCAGAAAGACCTGTCAGCAAGGGGTGGGGGAAGCCTCCAAGGCCTCTCCTGTGCATCTCTTATGTCCACTCAGGAGATGTTCTGGATGTTGCGATCTAGATTCCCACCCGCATTTATAGACTTCTGGCACTCTACTCTGGCAGTCTGAGACAAGGCTCCATGGAACTTTCAGCCATTGTCCCTACAGACTTATTTGCTGGCAGTGAAGACCACCCCATACAGTGGGAGCCAGGCTAGCTCCATCAATACATACGTGTCTAATTTTGAGCTGAATACACCTCCATCCAGAGATGAGCTTCTCTGAGCCACACTGGATGGTCAGCATCTTTGTGCAGAGAGAGTCTCCTTCCAAGGGCCAGCATGCCTCACTTGGGACCTGTGTGCAACAGCAAGTTTGATTTCATGTTGATGGTTGCCATCTTTCAGATCAGTCACCATCTTAGGGGTCTGTGAGGGTGTTAGACCAAGAGAATCCCCAACATCACTCCATGTCAGTTCATCCCCTAGCTAAACCTTGAGGGAGTTTTGGAAGCAAGAGCAGATTGCAGGCAGCTTCCCTGATAGCATAGAGCTGCTTGGAAGTGGGATCTGCTCAGCAAACGCTCTCCACTTCGGCTGGTCAGAGGCAGGAGCTGCTATCCTTGGGTGCCATGGAAGTGCAGCTTGAACAGTACCAGATGAGTCCAGAGCCATGGACTGCATGGCATGCAGACAGAACCTCTGCCATGACAAGCAGTGTGCGCACTTAGACACAGGAGAGGTTCAGCTTTAGATAGGCTGGATCTGCACCGAGGCTTCAGGAGGCAGGGAAGAATTCACATTTCGTTGCTGTGGTAGCTTCCAACCCCATTAAACGGCCCCCTGCTCTGCTATGGCACAGGCAGGCACAGCGCCTTACCTGCCTCTTCCCCTGCCATGGGAGAAGTGTTAGGATGGTGTGGATGTCCTGTTCCCATACCAGGGTCCAGAAGTCCTCCATGGTCAACCTATCAGGCCCCTGGACAGCCAGATACTCCCTGCTGGAGCTGAAGCCCTGGGTGGGGAATGAGAGAGAGCGTCACTCTCCTGCTGCAGAGGGTGGCACAGGTTCCCCATCATCCCAGGCGGCTGCAGGAGAGGCCAGGAAAAGAAGAGAAGCTCAGCAGGTCAGGAGGAAATCAGAGTAGAAAAACCACCAAGGGAGAAGTGAGGGCAGTCCAAACTGGGCAGGTGAGGGAAGACACATCCTCAGTCCCCACAGTTGTCCACAGTCTCCTCTGTTGTCCACAGAGGATCACAGTGCCAGTGGCCAGTGCAGCAGTGCGGCACAGGAACCAGGCAGCGGGAAGCAGGGGCACAGTGAGGAAAGGGGAGCATCACTTGCTGCCTGTGGGACCCAGGCACAGGGGTGGGCATTGCTGCTGGGGGTACGACTCACCGGGACATGCCACACCTGCAGGAGACCTGAGAAGGGCCCCTGTTCCAGCAGAGAAAACTTCACTCTGGAGCGATCATCTGCAAAATATGTGGGAAGTGGAAGGATCTAGGGCAGCCTTGTGCTCACACAGCTCCTGCAGACCACCTGTCAGACTCAGCACAGCCTCACAAATCCAACCCCCTATTCACCATTTCTCTGCAAATGTGCTCCCCTCCACAACACTCTTCTCCAGCTTATGGATGTTGGTCCCCAAAAGACGGGTCTCTATCCCAACCTCTTACTCAAAGCAGGTATGTGTAGTGCAGGTTGCTCAGTGTCTTAGCCAGTGAGGATCTGCATATTACTAAGGACGGAGAGCCTGCAGATGCTCTGGGTCTCTGTTGCAGTGTTTGGTGATCTTCATGGGAATTCATTTTTCTTTAAACTGAGTTGGATTCCCCTTCCAAATCATCCCCATTGCCTCTCATCCTTCCATGGTGCACCTTTGAGAAGTCTACATTTCCTTTGTGCCCTCCCAGCAGGTATCTGAAGACAGCAATGAGATCTCCCCTTTGCCTCCTCTCCTCTGGGCTAAACAAACCCGTCTATCTCAGTCCCATATATCATGTGCTCCACCCTGAAACGCCTTGGTAGCCTTCTGGAGGACTCAGCAGTGTGTCAAAATATTTTCTTGTACTGCGGAGCACCAGCGCTGGTCCAGCCTGGCTCCACGCAGGTGTGGGAAGAAAGAGGATGCAAAGTCTCACAGCACTTACATGGGAGGATGATGGAAGAGGACCGTGACTGCTGGTTGCCTGGAGATGGTGTTGCAGAGTTGGCTTCTTCCTTGACAACCTCTAGGAGGGTCTGCCAGAGTGAAAGAGAGTGGAGGAAGCAGTGAGTGAGGAAGGGTCAGGAGGAGCAGGAGGAACTAGGGACACCTGGCCTCAGCAGAGTGGAGGTTATGGCTGCACATGCAGAAGCCCCAGCAGGGGTGCTCTGTGACCACCTTTGAGGGTTGGGCTGCCAGGTCTGCTCTGCGCTGTCAGGAGATGGCTGCATCTCTCTGTAGGAGAACAGTGTTCAGGTAGGTCCCTACCGTGCACGGGGTCTGGGAGGGAGTGGGTTGTAGACAAACCCTGGCTAGTGCAGGGTGCATCAGGGAGCTTTGTGCCTGGGCACGCAGTGGCATGGAGAGGTGACACTGCTAGGAATCCAGAGTGTGGGACCCACTCAGGAGGCACTTACTGGGTGTGTCCCAGCTTGATCAGGTGCAATCGCTCCCCAGGGTCCCCCAGCGCATATGGCCACGGCAGTGCTCCCTGCACCCTGCCCAGAACAACTCTCACCTCGTACTCCCTCAGGAAACCCATATGGGACTTGGCCGCCTTCTGGGCGTAGTGCTGAGCAAAGCTTTTCAGCGGGATGGGGCAGGACCTGGGGAGAGAAACGGGGTAAGGGTGAGGTTGAGCAAACTCAACAGCATCCAGGCTGTGTCTGCAGTAGGTGTATGGGGCTGGGAGCCAACCTTCATCCTTCAGATGGGCTGCTCTGGTCCGTGCCAACCTGCTCTACCCTAGACAAAGGCAGGTCTCGGTGGTGGCACAGCCCAGGGCCCATTCCCAAGATGAAGAAAGGACAAGGGCATCCTGTTCTTCATGAGGAAGGAGACAATTTGCCCATAAAGATAGATATGTGACTTCCAGATGTAGCCTCAGAGACAATGAGGTAGGTGGACAAAGCTATGCCCTGCCTGACCCTGCTCTGTCCTCTTGGTCTCTCTTAGAAGGGACACCCCCAAGGCCACCCAGCTGCCTCTACAGTTTGAAACTATCTTTAGGGCATCCCTGTGTGTTGGGAAGCTAGAGGCTGATCAAAATGGCTGATCTTTGGCATTGGCATAGCCCAGGAGACTGGCACTGGAGGAAAGGAGGATGTGGTCCCTCAAGCCCTCCCAGTGTGCCCAGTGTGGACACCTAGTTCTGGGCTGGGCTCCCCATGCTACAGGGAACAACCAGCCCTGGGCTGACTCGCCTCAAAACACCAGGTGGGATGTTTGTCAGGGCTTTCCCATCCTTCTGTCCTGCAGCCAAGGCTCAGACTGGGGTTAGGATCCCAGCTTGCCACCTGAAGAGCTGTGAGTCAGGGTGAGCAGAGCAGCAGGCAAAACACAGCAGGCCCTCACCTCTCTGTCCCTGATAAACCCAGGAGTGGTTCCTCCAAGATCTTGTCCAGGATACAGCTGTGCAGGAAAACATACTGGGACTGGAAGGCAAAGGCAGAGAATGACAGAGTGCTACACCACACAGACAACATGGAACGGTGGCTACAGCAGTACCCAGAGGGCTGAGGCTGTCTTACATTCATGCCCTAAAAACGCTACATTCATTCCCAAAAGGGCCTGGCTACTTCAGCCTCAGAGCTTCAGGGCCTGCCTGTCTGTCCTGAAGGGCAGTACTGACACCTTGTCCTGACCTGGAGTACTGGCAATACTGGATGGGCTGTGGAGCATCACAGGCCAACAACACGGCCCGGCTTAGGAATTGACTGCAAAGGGTCTGATCCTATTCTTAGGTGTTCTGTGATGTTTCCGAGTCTCCTGAAAGGGCTCTGAGACTTTGTATGTTGTTGCTGTGGATCTAGCAGAGCATAAAGCTGCTGGAGACCCCCACAGCAGAGCAATTTCCACTTCAAAGCAGTTGAGCTGCTGCTTTGAGTGGCACCGTGACACAGTGTCAGACTGGGGACCATCCTGGGGGTGCTGAGGCTGGCCGGCCAGCTCATCTGTCTGTCAGCCCTGCTAGCTTTTACATGACGGAGCAAGGGGCCTGGAGGAGGAGGGAGCAGAGGTCTTACCAGTGTCTGAATCATCAGGTAACGGCTCATTCGCAAGGCGTAAACAACACCAAATGCGTCCACCACCTTCTCCTGCTTCATCTGCTGCAGCAGCTGGTCCAGGGCAATGAAGGTGCCAGTGCGGCCCACCCCGGCACTGAGAGTGCAGAGAGCAAGGGTTAAACATTGCCTGGCCCCACAGCTGATGGGCTCCTCTCCTGCTGCTAGACATGACTCCCAGAGCTACACCCTGGGGCACTGATCTGAGCACCCCAAGGCACTGGTCACAGAAAGGCACAGGGCTGAGGAGCCATGCAGACTGCCCTGGGTTGGTGCTGACCATTTTCAGCTGCCTTGTCCTCTGGGGCTGGAGGGTAGGCTGCAAGTAGACCTGTTACCCCTATGCCCAAGAAGAACATTCTATAGACCAGCTGTGTCTCCCAGTTTGTAAACCAGTAGGACTCCACGCCCTCTCCCATCGTCCCCTCCTGCTGTCCCCCAGACACCTGCAGTGCACGAGGGTCGGCCCCGCATCCTTGGTGCTCTGAATGTGCTCCCGGACCAACTCTCTGAAGGTCATAATGGAGGTTGTGGACTCTGGGATCCCATGGTCGGGCCACGCCGTGTAGTGCAGGTGGGACACATGTCTCTCTGCCTGGAGACCCTCCTGGCAGGGGGAAAGTTGGTGATCGACGTGCAGTCCGCCAGGACAGGGCTGTGCTTATATCCCACAGCCCTGGAAGCACCCAGAGACTTAGAGATATCTGGCTCAATTGCAAGAACAGTCAATGTCAGGTCTGCTGCACTGCTGATGGCTCCTGCTCCTCTGTCCTCTCCCAGAGTCCCCTGCCATAGTGAAGTATGTGGAGGTGGTAGGGGGGAGACTTGCCTTTGACTTCTGGGGAGCATGCCCTTGAAGATGCAGGCTGTGTCCCAGTGCAGGGAGGTGGAAAGCAGAGAGCAAGGGTGGACAGCAGAGGTAATACATGTTGGACACTTCTGTGTTACCAAATTTGAAATGACAGACTGCCCCTCAGGAGCTGGATTGTCTTTGAAACCCTTCAATGGCAGGGAAAGGAAATTATGCTGCCACCACCTAGGTGAAACGCCACTGCATCCCATGCAAACCCCCAGCCCTTGACAGGTTTCTGAGTCCTCTTGGGTCCTTACTCACGTGCCACAGTTTGAACTCGCGCATGGTCCACTCCTCAGAGCTGCTTTGCATCAGCAGGTGCACCTGGACCTGTCCGTAGGAGACTGGGGCAGATTCGGATGGCCAGTAATGATCACAGAGGATCTAGAGCACAGAATGGGGTCCCTGTGAGGCCAATTAGGGCACAGGTCCCACAGAGTGATCTCCTGGCTTCCTCGCAACATCTGGAGAGCAGCAGCTGTGGGGAGAGCCAGGGCAGGTCCTGGGGAGCCAGCATCCCTGCTTCCCCTTCCCACTGGGAGCTTTGCACAGCTCTCCCACACCTCCCCTTCATTTGAATATCAGCCTCCTCCAGAGAAAAGGATCTGTGTGGGTCTCATTGTCCCTGGAGACTGGAGGAACTGTCCATGTGAGTTGTCTCGTCCAGAGGAAAGTGTTAATTTCAGATGCTACATAAATATCTGAGGGTGATGGGCATGGTTGCAGCTAAGCTCCCCTTCTGCCCCTCTATACCCCAAGCTAACGCTGAGGTGCACACACCAGCCTCTGTTCCCCCCAGATTTCCTGTCAAGGAAGCTGTGTGGCCTGTGCTCTCCCTGTAGCCAGGGGTTGGTAGAAGGCACAAACTGAGCCCTGGGCTCAGCTCATGTAACAGGTCTGAGTATGGCTGGACCTGGTCTGTGGGAGCCCAGCGGTGCTGACTTACCCGCCCGTTCTCCATGCACACTGTCAGCATGATGATGTTGCAGACGTTTTGCTCCCACACCAGCCTCCAGAAGTCATCTATTGTTTTCTTCAAGGGGCCCTGGGTAGCAATGAACTCCTGCTGGGATGTATAGCCCTGAGCAAGAAGCAGATAGAAGGAGCTGGCAAGTTGCTGAGGCAGGTGGATCCTGCCCTGGGACAGTGTCAGTGCCTGGTCTGCTTGTGCAGTAGAGAGAGAAGCACCCGCTGGCCTCAGGCCGCGCAGGCACAGCTCCCCAGGCAGCTGATCTCAGAAGCAGCTGATTTCACAGGAAGTATGTGCTCCCCAGCACATGCTCTCTGCATATTTGGAATAAAGATGTGACCCCTGCCATTTCCCTACAAGCAGTCCCTCATTCAGCCTAACCAGGGACAGACAGATCTGGGTTTTTCTTGTGTCCACCAGTCATTGGTAAAGGTAGGGTGAGCATGCAGGGTTCTCAGGCTGCTTCTTTGCCTTTGCCCCTTTGACACGCATCCCCCGCGGAGCCACACACATGCTGTGTGCCCTGCCTATTACCTGGGAGAATCCCCAACGGGGGGGATGTGGGCACAGCTCCAGGGTTGTTCAAATGCAGCCGCACAGACCAGAAGGAGAAAGAGCAGGCAGACAGACAGGGCAGTAAGCTGGGAAACGATGGGAAGATGATAGTCCTCGAGATGAAAGGAAAAAGCCTTGCCAGTTTCCCCACACTCACACCTCTGCATTCACAGCACTTGTCATCTGACGATCTCCATCAACCCCTGCTAAAGGGCAATTATGCATCTCTGCCTGATCCCCAACTGCTTGACAGTCTGTGCCAGTTGTAGCTTCAGTGGCCGCTCTTGTCCACCAGCCCTCACAACCTTAATCCAGGCAGAGTTTCTTTGATGGTGCCCCATGGCCATGTCTCTGTGGGGAGGACAACTGGGCACTCACAGGCATGAAGTTGGCATTGATGTAGTCCGAGTGTGGATCATCGCCTAGTTGGTTCAGTTTGACCCGAGAGTGATCATCTGAAAGAGACCACACACTCACATGATCCCCCAGGGCAGCCCTTCACCAAGGCACGGCCATCTCCTCACCACCTGGGTAACACCCCCAGCAGCTCCATGCGTGCAGCCAAGAAGTGAGGCTCTGTGCTCAGCCAGGCACCTTCTCCCTGTGAGCATTGCCAACCAGCTGGGTTAGCTGGGAGGTAAGAAAGCAGAGCCGGTATTATGGGGATCATCAGAGAAGTCATATGATACTCATGGTCCCCCTTTGGTCTCCAGCTGGAACCCACTTTCTGAGCTGGGCTCACCCAACACTCTCCCAGCAGCCTCCTGGAGGAACTAAGGAGGACAGAGGCTCAGCCACGGCTCAACTCTTAAGCCTTGAGTCTCCAGCACAAAAATCAAAACTAAGGCCCATTTCAAGACTCTTTCTTCTCCCAGGAGGGGAGCCAGACACTGTGAACCCTGCAGTGATGGAAGGTGAGCCTGTCCCTGTGCATTGTCATGTGAACTCCCACCTGGATACTGTGGGGAGGAGGGAGGAGACAGCACTTACAGGGCAGCACATGGGGATATCTGTTCTTGGAGACATTTGCTGGCAGCTCAGCCTCCAACTTCGTCTGCTCCTTCCCAACTTCCTTCAGCTCCTGTAGGACAAGGCAGAAGATAAAGTCCCCTTGGAGAACTTCTGGCCAACCCAGCTCCCTGCTTATGGTCAGTGACTCTGGACATTAAAAAGGGTCCTCCATGCACAGGGAACTCTCCTACTCCCTCAGTAAGCCGGTGAACTCTGAGCCATAGGTGGCGCTTCCCAGTACCTTTTCCAACAGCACTGTTGGTATATAAAAAGAACACAAGCCCATGAATAAGTACTGGGGGAAAAAAAACCCTCAGAAATCAGGAATCTACCAAGAAACTCAGAGCATTTTCAGCTGAGAAAACGGAAACATCTTGTGCTGCAAAACCAGCACTGTCTTGTGCTGCTTCTGCCTCTGTCCTCACTCAGAAGGCTGATTTATGGAGGGTTTGAAATGGGACAGTCTGATGGGACTTTCCAAGATGCTGGCAGCAGAAAGATTCAGAGCCTGAAGATGTTGGCAGCGGGAACCAGTGAAGGTAGCCTGAAGTAAACTTCACAGTTCTACAGCTCTGAGAGTGCTCCTCAACCTTCCTTTTGACTGCAGGCTTTTTTTCTAACACTGTCAAGGTCACCACTCAGCACCTTCACCTCCAGTCCAGGCCTGGGGCCCTTAGCTTCGTCCACCAGCAGCTATGGATAGTGCTAGTTCACTTCACACCACAGACAACATGTGTTTCTACCAGAACTTGAACCAAACAAGTTCAGAGCAAAGGAATTGCCTGATCACTTGGTCCATCTAATCTTTGGCCTCCAAGGATACCTAGTAGAGTGGCTGGATTTCTAGAAAGATGGATTACTGTCCCTAGAGATGAGGCCACCCAACAGCTGGGGCATGAGCTACCTAGAGGGGAAATTAAGATTCATCTCTAGCAGGAGTCTCATCTCACCTCAAACTCCTGGAAAAAAGCGTGGTTACCACTTGCTGTCTTCATCTCATAGTACTGCTTGAAGTTCTGTATGGGAATTGGCCGATGGACGTTTCTGTAGGAAATGAAACCCAGAGAAAAACTTGTATCAGCTATTGGGATATCTGGTAGGTGAGTCAAATGGCCAGTGAGACAACCCAGCATGGAGCCCTGCAGTGCTTGGACACACATACAGAGGGATGATTTATAGCCCACGTCATTGCCCAGGGAAGTGGGTCGAACAGAGTATTGTTTAAATATTCGTAGGGATTTCAGCCTGATGAGGACACTCTCCTACTGCTGAAGCCTTGCAAAGGAGGTGTGGACAATGCATAGACTTGCAATGAAGCTGGGCAATAAATATTGAGCATAGGAAAACCTAAGATTTAAAAAGCACTGAAGGAGAGGAGATATATTTGGATTTTTCTGACTCAAACCATGAGAAAGGAAATACGTAAAGGGCTCGGGGACCTGCAGCTGACACATGCAGAAAGGGAAGACTCCAGCACTCACCTCAAGCTGTAGGTCACCATTTCCTGGGGCAGGCTGCTCTTCTTGGTTCTACAATCGAAGCACGGGAGATGTTACTCTTCTCTGCAGTTCAGGGACAGGTGCTATGAGCACATTGTGTACTGCTGGCTCACGGAGCCATTGTGAGCAGATAGCTCACATCAGGCCTTGCACGTGTAGGGTTCTGCAAATTACCTGCACATGAGCAGGTCTCTTCTCTCCTCTGCTTTTTGGTTCTATGCTTGCCAGGCACAACACCCCTAGCAGATGTCCCAGCTTGCCTACATCTCTTTTATACCTTCTCACTGCTCTTCCTTCTGGCCTGGCACTGAAACTTGAGTTTGTCAGCATGCACCCACCAGGCAAGAGATGGCTCATCCTTACCTCTTTGCTCTGAACTGTCTCCAGTACACCAAGGCAAAAAGAGCTGCAAGTGTCACGAAAAATCCCACAACAATTCCAGCAATTATTGGCATTGAAAGTGGAGTTGCATCTGCACCAGATCCAGCAGCTGGAATAAAAGAGATAGAACCATCAGAAGTAAGTGTCAGTAAATGGCTCCATTTGCTCTATTGTATTTGCAATAATCTATGATCTCCCTCTGGCTTGCCATTGTCAGGTTGTTACTTATCTCTAACCTATATAGCCAGGGAGGGAAGATGGCATTCTCCATCTTACCTGAGAACATGGTGAATGTCACTGCAGGAGCTACTGGGTCGTATTTGGTGAAGGCAGCAATGCTGAACCTAGAGCAAAGCAGAGTCCTGCTGTCAGGAGCGATCTGAACTCAGCACAGTGCCCAGGCAGCCAGCAGCAGGAAGACCCAAAGGGACGGGACAGTTGTTTCTGCTTTGAAATGCTACATTGGAAGAAGCTGATTTTCTGGTAGGAATTTAGGAAATGTATGGAAATAATCTTTCCTCTCTTTTCTGCCTTATGGACAAGTTTGTTGTGCTTGGGAGAACTTGAGAAAACATTCAGAAAGCACAAATGGGAAACAGCTCTCCCTCGAAGGGTTACTGCCAGAGACAAGTAGTCAGTTTCTGCTCTTTTACAGGACAAAAAGACAACAGCAAGTTGGGTTGAGTCATTGTTTTAGTTCATGTCAATCCATTAATTGGATTGACTTGAAAGAGTTGAGCCCAGGTAACTGTTTGAAATAGGAGAGAGCTGAGGTGCCCTGACCCAGACCCTTCCTTACGCACACACAAGTGGCTGGTGCATCCTCTTCCCTGCAGACATCTGCCCTACATCCTTCTCCGGGCAGTGTGCATACCAAGCCTCACAGCTCCCTGCAGAGCTGACTTCCTTATGAGCAGATAACTTGGAAGGGTAGGTCTTCTTGTGCCCTAAATGCAAGCTAAGGCTGTCGAACATAGCGTTAGATTTTAGAGCCAAGTGTTTGTGGAGTTTCACTGTGAGTCCCCTCTGGCAGCACCCTGGACCCTGCTGCCAAGCTAAAGATCTCTTTGGAAACAGCCTGCAGATGCCATGGCATGAGAGATAAGAGCTTGCGGATAAACAACTCAGAGGAAGACAGGGAAGGGCTGGCTTTCAGAGTGAGGATGGGCTGTCAGTGGCATCTGCTTCTCAATGCACTAGGAAAGCAATACAGGGCACCAAGGATGCGTGTTGGTTAGGGCAGCCAAAATGAAAGCAAGATGTGAAGAGGTGCAAAAGAACCTTCTAGTCCCAAGTAACCGGACAGTTAAATACATGTTATGGAATCATGGCAGGTGGACTAATGACAGCCTGATGGCTCTGAATTAGCCACTACCCTGTGGAAGGTTGATGTTGGAGCGCAAATGGCAGCTGGGAAGCAGAGAGAGCAGACAGACACTCTCCAGTCGGCTGGACAGTATTTGGGGTGTGGATGGGTATCCAAATGTGTTTGTGCTGCTGTTAAAATCCCCCTGAGGCTGCTGGCAGATCTTGGTCATAGAATCATAGAATCATAGAATGTTAGCAGCTGGAAGGGACCTCTAGAGATCATCCAGTCCAACTGCCCTGCCAGAGCAGGATCACCCAGGGCAGGCCACACAGGAACAGATCCAGAGGGGGTTGGAAAGTCTCCAGAGAAGTAGACTCCACAACGTCTCTGGGCAGCCTGTTCCAGGCTCCATCACTCTCACAGCAAAGAAGTTTCTCCTCATGTTGAGGTGGAACCTCCTGGGTTCCAGATTATACCTGTTATTCCTTGCCCTATTACCAGGCTCCACAGCAAAGAGCCAGGCCCCTTCCACTTGACCCCCACCCCTCAGATATTTATAGAGCTGAATCAGATCCCCTCTCAGGCTTCTCTTCTCCAGACTAAACAGCCCCAGGGCTCTCAGCCTTTCTTCACAGGAGAGATGTTCAAGTCCCTTAATGATCCTCATAGCCTCTCATGGACTCTCTCCAGTAGATCCCCATCTCTCTTGAATTGGGGACCCCAAAACTGGACACAGTATTCCAGGTGTGGTCTCACCAGGGCAGAGTAGAGGGGGAGGAGAACCTCCCTACACCTGCTGGACACACTTTTCTTAATCTCCCCCAAAAGACCATTGGTCTCTTGGCCACCAGGGCCCATTGCTGTCCCATGGAGAACTGACTCTCCACTAGGACTCCAAGGTCTTTCTCCATGGAGCTGCTCTCCAGCAGGACGACCCCTAATCTGTCCTGGTGCCTGGGGTTATTTGTCCCCAGCTGCAGGATCTACACTTGCCCTTGCTGAACTTCATGAGGTTCCCCTTTGCCCAGCTCTCCAGTCCGTCCAGATCCCGTTGGATGGCAGCACAGCTGCCTCAGCCACCCCTCCCAGTTCCGTATCATCAGGAAACTTGCTGAGGATCCCCTCTATCCCCTCATCCAGGTCATTGATTAAGATATTGAATAAAACTGGAGCCAGTACTGATCCCTGGGGAACACCACTGGCCACAGGCCTCCAACTGGACTCTGTGCTGCTGATCCCAACCCTCTGAACTCTGGTGTGGAGCCAGTTTTCAATCCACCTCGCAGTCCAATTGTCTATCCCACATTTCTTGAGGTTTTATATGAAGATGTTATGGGGGACAGTATCAAAAGCTTTACTGAAGTCAAGTCATATGACAATCACTGCTCTCCCTTCATCTACCCATTTGGTCATGCCTTCATAGAAGGATATCACATTAGTCAAACAAGATTTCCCCTTAGTAAATCCATGTTGACTACTCCTGATAACCTTCTTTTCTTCCATGTGGTTGGAGATGGCCTCCAGAATGAGCTGCTCCATCACTTTTCCGGGGATGGCGGTGAGGCTGACCAATGGTCAGCAGTGGCCACAGACAGTGGTCTGTGCCAATAAGTTGTAACACAGATCCAGCTTGTGCCCAGGCTGTCTCCTGTCTCAGCTATGCTGGCTGGAGCAGAAGGCCAGATCTGAGGCTGATAGGGTTAAGCAGTAAGGCTTGTCCAGCCATGTCTGGAGGTGAGTCAGGCAGGAGCTGTAGTAATAAAGAATGGATAGACTTGATGGGCAATCCATCTCAAACATTCTGAATCTGCTAGAGACTCCCCTGTGTCAGCCCAGGGATCACAATACCTGTGGTGGGCATGGGGTGGGAATGTATCCTCATGCAGTTCTCCTGCCAGGCATGATCAGGGGTTAGTTCAGGGCTTAGAATATGATCTTTAAGGTCCCTTCCAACCCAAACCATTCTATGATTCTATGATAATCCAGTATCTAGGGAGAACTGTTTGCCCTTGATGATTCTACTGTGGGTGGGATTTCCAAGGGAATAGCTCGCTGGACATATCCTTTTTTTCCTAGGAGAAGTAGCCATTTCCCATGTCCCTGACACAGCCCAGTGTTAACAGCAATCGCTGTTCTCTGCCAGTGCTGCCCCAAACAGCAGCTGGAGTTAAGAACCCCTGTTTGGCAACGTGGGTAAATCGACAGCAACTCTGTAAGAATCCAGGTAAGTTTTTCATGTAAGTGTGGAGTCTGCACACAGCAAAAGTAAAGAGAGCAAAGCAGAAAAGAAGACACAAAGGGAAACCAATAGGTCCAAATCCAGCACCAAGGACCTGGACTCTACTCACCACAGAACGGCAGATCTAATTCTCACTTTGCTCTTAGGGGAGGGTGAAGCTCTCTCCCACGCACACTCTGTCACACACACACTCACCGTCTTTCTCTTTTCCCAGCACTCTCAGTGACTTCTATCATTACTCAGCCACGCTCGATATAGAATCATAGAAATCTCAGAGTTGGAAGGGACCTTGAAGATCATCGAGTTCCAACCCCCCTGCCACAGGCAGGGACACCTCCCACTACAGCAGGTTGCCCAGAGCCCCATCCAACCTGGTCTTCAAAACTTCCAGGGATGGGGCTTCCACCACCTCTCTGGGCAACCTGTGCCAGGGTCTCACCACCCTCATGGGGAAGAACTTCTTCCTAACTTCCAATCTAAATCTCCCCTCCTCTAGTTTGAATCCATTCCCCCTTCCATACCCAACATCCTAAAAAGTCCCTCATCAGCTTTCTTGTAGCTCCCTTCAGATACTGGAAGGCCACAAGAAGGTCTCCTCGCAGCCTTCTCTTCTCCAGACTGAACAGCCCCAACTCTCTCAGCCTGTCTTCATAGGAGAGGTGCTCCAGCCCTCTGATCATCCTCGTGGCCCTTCTCTTGACACCTTCCAGCACGTCCACATCTTTCTTGGAATAGGGGCTCCAGAACTGGACGCAGGGCTCTGGGTGGGGTCTCACCAGAGTGGAGTAGAGGGGGAGAATCCCTCCCTTGAGCTGCTGGCCACACTTCTCTTGATGCAGCCCAGGGCAAGGTTGGTTTCTGGGCTGCAAGCGGGCACTCACAGCTCATGTTGAGCTTCTCGTCCACCAGCACCCCCAAGTCCTTCTCTTCAGAGCTGCTCTCAAGTTTCTTTAAATGAAAATGGGACAACCTTCCAGATTCTGGGGGATCCCTTTGTCAGAGAAATGCCAGAGGGTATGGTCCCTGTTTCAGGAAATTCTGAGCTACTAAATTAAGAGGACTGCCTAAAGATGTGATTCTTTCCTTCTAGTACAAAACCTGTTTTACCATCAACTATTCTAAAGGTACCCTATCCCACAGTATGCATGTTTGTACGTTGATGTTCCTGGATTCTATTTATTGCCAAGTAAGACTCCGAATTTATGAATATTGTGATCCATGTGAGTTACTTGTGGGGATCTTGGACTTTAGTCTGTGCACTTGCTACCCTCAACCTTTGAACCCCTGGTTGTGTAAGCACCACTACAACTAATGTTTCTGAATCAGTGTCAGTTTTGCACTCTAAGCCTACAGGTGGCCATTTGAGTTCTTACCCTGGACGTAGACACCTGCCCAGCTCCTAAGGCAACATATACAGCCGTTGTCAGCCTCAGCTTTCACTTCTGCTCTCTCTCTCCCCCTGCCCACTTACGCTGCCCAGTATTCTCCTGTACGTCAGCCCTCGCATCCCGCAAATGCTGATTGGTGGAGCAGCCCATGAGGTTCACTGCTGGGGGCCTGGGGACTATGAGGGTGAGGTGACAACCAGGGAGCTGGTGGCACCTTGCAGGGTCCCCTTTTCTCCTGCAGCGCTTTGCCCTTAGGAGGGATGTAGATCTCTCACCTGTACTGTTCGTTGGCTTTCAGCTTCCCGTTGCACATGGCCCTGGACTCGCCACACTCCTCTGTTCCCACTGACACTCGCCAGCTTTCGGGGGAGCTCCTGGGGCTCGGATGGAAGGGATTGGGGATTAGCACAGCCAGGTAGGAGTCCTCTGTCCCGTAATAGTGGTCATACCATGTGCTGGACATGATTTCCTGGGTGGGCCTCAGCACTGAAGGGGAATATACAAGGTGACAGTGGTAGTCCCAAAGTGATGTCCAGGGGACCTGCTGCCCTCCAGGGAACTGCCGCAGACTGGGATGTGCACGGGCACTTACGTGAATCATTAGTGGTAGCAATGACACCATAATACTCGATCTGGCCATTTTCTTCGCTGAACAAGTCAGATGAAATGATAACTGTGGAGCTGGCCTCCACCTGGAAGATGTCTGCTCGCAGGGGTGGAGGCAGGGCTGGAAAAGGAACCAGCAAGCACCTGTTAGTGTGTCCCTGCTCCCACAGACCCCCCCCCCACTGCTCAGCCTGCAATGGGTCACAGCATTACTGTCCAGAGCCCTGACCCACTGCAGTTCCATGCAGGACCAATGGGGCTCACAGGCATCTGACAGAGTCCCCCGGTCTAATTAGCAACACTGGATGTCTTCTCCTGTGGTCTGTGACAAGGTTGTAGAAATGAAGAGGACTCACCCTCCACTGTTGTGTTGCAGAGCAGAGTCACAGCCTGGCTCCTCATTGTGTTCATGCCCACTGTGCTCACAACAATTCGGTAGGATGAGTTTGGCTCCAGCCCCTCCAGACTGGCCTCGCTCATAGGGGTGCTCATGACATACTTGGAAGTGGGCGGTTCATCAGAGAGTCTCTCTGTCACCACTTCATAAGCCTCCACATCTCCAGGAGAGCTAGTCCAGTTCAAGTAAAGTCTCCTTGACTCTGGTAGGCATTGCGCATCCTCCACCGGGTTTGGCTCTGCGAAGGAGATATGTCAAGCTCTGAACTTACTGGATCAGAGAAATCCCAGCCTCAGCCCGTGCATCACCCCAGAGCCACTATGGTCCTCTACTGCCTGTCCCTAGGTCAAAGAGAGAGAGGAGCAAAGATGGACATCTGCGACCTGGGAGCGTTCTTGTGACAAAGGCCACAGGACAAGACGAATGGGTCAGAGTCTGAGCAGGTGTCTTACAGGAGATGCAGAGTGATGGAGGTCTCTGCAGAGTCTGCTTTGCTTCACAGGTAGTCAGGTCACGAGGTTATGGGAAATCTCTGATGGGGCTATCTTAGGGAGTGGAGGCTACAGGAGGGTCACCTTGCTGACTTCCCTTATCTCCTGCCATGAAGACTCCCTGTGCTTCTGTTGACACCCAAGGGCTGATCCAGTCTTGAGGCCACCCATGCATTTCTCCCCCTTCCAGCCTGCACTGTCTCCATCCCCACGGCAGTGCAAACCCACCCATCGGCACTGCCAAGGGTTTGGTGCTGCTCCAGTAGGGCCCGGCCACACAACTCAAGGAGACAGAGTAGTTCCTCCCTGGGACCAGTCCCTGGAGGAGGTGCTGGACTTGCCCCCTGCTGAGGGTGTGCCGCCAGGGCAGTGTGCTGTTCCTGGGATCCCGCAGCCAGAGCTGGCAATCGTCCTGCTGTCCAGAGACACTGCTCCAGGAGATGAGCATCGTGTTGTTCCTTTCAGCCACTGCAGAGAGGTTTTTGGGAACTGAGGGGGCTATAATGGAAAACACACAAGGGGAGGGTTACTGGCACGCATGTGGTGTCTTCCATCCTATCGAATACAAGCAGAAAGCGGGGAATACACAAGGAAACTTCCTATGTTCAGTGATAATACTTCTGCAGCTGCCGGCTGCCACAACCAGAAATGAACTTTAAATGGCAGCTGGAGGACATGCAAAGTGAGGAGCATTAGGACATGGGTTCTTCCTCCCACTAATCAGCAAGTTTCATTAGAGTCCTGCCTGAAGGGCTCTGCACATGATTCCCAAGCATCCTGCCAGGGGCTGGCTGAGCATGGGAGCAGAGACCTCTGGATTCCCCAGGCAAAGTGCAGGGACTGTGGGGACAAGCACATGAAAAGGCTTATTGTGCTTATCTGCAATTTCCAAATTCCTAGGGAAAAAAAAAAAAAAAAAGGAAAAGGCTCAGCCTCCACTTATCTGCCATGCCAGGAATTTTCTGAGTGCCTGGGAGAAAAGTAGTGGGTATGATGCGGTGTGTCCCCTGGCTGTGAGGCCTCGTGGTTTCCCAGGCTGTAGGTGTCCTCTACCAGAGCAGCACTACTGCCATGGGATCCCTTGCTCTTGTTCCTGAAGGAGCCAGCTTGTGTGAACGGTGGGGCCATGAGCTGGAGGTTTGCCTCCTGAAACAGCACCCATGGCTGCCAGACTGCAGTATTGCCCTGCTTCCTCTCCACCAGGGGCTTGTACAGCCCATGATCGCATTCCTACAGTGGTACCTACAGCTTCCAGGCAGCAGTCCCAGCTGTATCCCTGCCCTTTCCCACCGCAGTTGCTGAGCCTACCCAGCCTCATGCACGGTGCAAGGACTTCCAGCTCTTGCCACTTACTTGTCCAGTCGCTGATATTCCCCGCAGAGGCTGTGTAAGGCCCTGCCATGGACACCACTTCCAGCAGGTATTTGTGTCCTGGAGCCAAGCCGGAAAAGGTGAATTTGCTGGTGCCTTTCCCAACAGATACATTGGCTGCCACAATACCTGATCCTGAATGATACAGGAGGAGCCTGTAATTGTCTTGTCCTTGGGGTTCGGCTCGCCAGGACGTGCTCAGCCTGTTGGGATACCCCTGATTCGTCATGTAAACATTACGGGGTGCCAGGGGGTCTGGAAAGACAGGATGGAAGACACATCAGTGAAGGGTCTGAGGACATTGCCTGTCTATCTAGGCAGTGTCATCAAAAGCGAGGCACCACACAGGACAGGGCATTTCATCTCAGCTGGATGGCCACATCCACCAGCCTGCAGACAGCTAAAAGCAGCTTCTGCAAGCTTCAAGATGAGCCTGTCTGAGCACAGACGGCCCTGTCCCAACTGGAGTGAGTCACCCAGAGATGGGTGAGGAGGGAGCACCCAGCCAGGTAGAGGGGAAGGTGGATGCCCCTGTCTGCTGCTGCCTCCTTCACACCTCTCCTTGGAAGCACAGCTTCTGGAGCTTCAGATGGCCCAATCCAGTCTGGTGGGGCTGATAGGGAAGGTGGGCAAAGGCCCGCTCAGTGCCACAGCACTGACATGCTCTTCAATCCGGGCAGGGCTTGGGGTCTCCCGTGTCCTTTGCAATGAGCTTTTGTGACAGCTCAGCAAGACACACATCACCTCAAAGAAGGGTACTCACATGTCCAGTTGCTGACATTCCCTGCAGGCGTTTGGTAGGACCCTGCCATGGACATCACCTCCAGCACATACTTGCTTCCTGGAGCCAGTCCTGTGAAGGTGAAGTTGTGGGTGTCTCTCCCAAGTGAGGCTGTAGCTGCCACGTTGCCCAGCTGCGTGTGGTACAGAGTCAGTCTGTAGCCATCTTGGCCCCCAGCTCCGGCTCCCCAGGATGCGCTCAGCCTGTCAGAGTGTCCCGTGTTCAGCAAGCGCACGACAGCTGGGGGCAGCGGGCCTGGGGAGTCACCAAATATGATGTTAGGGTCTGGATAGCATGGAGAAGGAAACAGATGCTCGATGGGACATTGTGCAGCAGGACAGAAGTTCCCTGAGGGCTGGTACTCGTAGATCCCCAATGACACACTCTTCTTCCTCAATTTTCCCTTTTCCATCCTCATCCCATCTCCCCTTTAACGTTGTTCACCTTTTGTGGTCCCTGACACGACAACCCTTCTTCACAAAGGTCATCCTCAACTCCATAGCCCAGATGCAGCACCTTTGTCACCGCTGCATGCACACATGTCCTCCAGCACCCAGCTGGCGCACAGCTGCTTGGGCAGAGCTGGTACAGCCTCTACACTCTGTCCAGCCCTAAAATATTTCTGTGTGGGGAGAAGTACTGGACTAGTCCACCGCTGGAGCAAAGACACATTCTCCTGTGAGGACTGAGGATTAGCCTATTGTACTACACTGACTCATCTCATCAGCCTTTATGGTAATGTGGGTTCTACCTGCTGGAGAAGACTCAGAGAGGGCATGAGTGCTCCTGTACATGGAGAGATGGGGCAGCACAGACAGGGGGATGTCCCCGCGTGGGCATAACTGGGCAACCTTTCATGTCATCAGCATGTACTTGTGCAAGTCTACAGTTGAACATTCTTGTGCCCATGAGGGTAACAGTGTGTCCCTGCACTAATGGCTGCACGGTGCACCCATGCACACGTGTGTGCACGTCTCTAAAGGCTCCAGGTCCCCTTCAAGTCCCCCAACCCTCCTCAGGACTGTCCAGCGGTGCAGTATCTCCCAGCCCTCCACAAGGGGACACTCCTCTGGCCACTCACGTGTCCAGCCACTGATGTTGGGTGCTGCTGCCTGGTATGGCCCAGCCGTGGCACTGGCCTCGAGAGAGTACTCGTATCCTGGGGTCAGGCCCGTGAAGGTGAAGTTGTGGGTGTCTCTCTCGAGTGAGGCTGTAGCTGCCACGGTGCTCAGCTGTGTGTGGTATAGGATCAGTCTGTAGCCATCTCTCCCCCCAGCTGCGGCTCCCCAGGATGCGCTCAGCCTGTCGGGGTGCCCCGAGTTCCGCCAGTGCACGACAGCTGGGGGAAGTGGGCCTGGGGGAGAAACAAAAAAACACTGTCAGGAGCCATGTCTAGACTGAGGGAAAAGAGATGGTTCTGTGCTGCAGGGGGCGGGTCAGCCCCGCAAAGTCCCAAGGGCTGTCTTTGCCCTTCACTCTGTGGCAGCTGCCTTCTTCCTGGTGCTGCCTGAGCCTGTGAGTGACCGTGGACAGCTACCAGGGACATGGGTGTCCAGGTCACAGGATGATACCCAGAATCACCATCCTGCATCCAGCAGGGCATCAGCACTGGGCACCTGTGTGGGTGGGAGTAGAAGGCAGGTTCTGGCTGCACCAGTATGGTCTCTGATTTGAACAAGGAAGGGAGAGATCTGGAGATCTGGTAGAGGACACCTGGCTGCAAGAAGAGCATCATACTCACGTGTGCAGTGGGTGAGGTTGGGGGTGCTGGTGTGGAAGGGCCCAGCTGTGGCCCTCACTGCCACATTGTAGTGGGTGCCAGGGCTCAGGTTCCTGATGATGTGACTCCTGGCATCCCCACTCAGCACCACGTGTCCAACAGGATTGCTGGAGGCTGTGTCGTAGACATCCACCACATAGCCTTCTGCTCCTTGCCCCGTTGCCGCCCAGGAGGCC
Organism: Baryphthengus martii; assembly: GCA_013396935.1. Classification (NCBI taxonomy): domain Eukaryota; kingdom Metazoa; phylum Chordata; class Aves; order Coraciiformes; family Momotidae; genus Baryphthengus; species Baryphthengus martii. Next base: position 347,447 of record VWZK01014557.1, read on the forward strand.
TGCAGCGCAGAGGCAGAGGGGCTGCTCAGGGTGAGGTTGGCAGGGGCCAAGGGATCTGGAAAGCAACAGGGAGGCAGTCAGCCCCTGCGTGCCACCACTCACTGCCCAGTGCTATGAGTCAGCCGCTTTGTCCAGTGGTCCCTCATGCTTTGGCAGTGCTGGACTCCAGCCCCCAGTTCTCACAGGGTGGTGGGCAGGCAGGCCACCAGAGATCCTCCCAGAGTGAAGCATGGGGACAAAGGTGCCCACATGGCTCCAAGCACCATATCCCCAGAATGTGCAGCTGGACATGGCAGTGGAGACACCCAGAGAGCCTTTGAGGTGGGTAGAGACTCTGTGTTAGGGAAGGAGTGAGGACAGTGAGCAGAAAGGTGGGACAACTGTGTAGAAGCTAGGGGCACAGCAGGGATGGTTTGGGATGGGGAAGGTAGCAGTGAGGGCTCTACAAGGCTCTGCATGGAGGCTTTGGGACAGAGTGGAGTGCTGTGTCCAACCCAACCCATCAGACTCACATGTCCATTGGGTGACATTCGTGGAGGGGGCTTCTAACGAGCCTTTCACAGCAGTGACCTGTACAGAAAACCTGCTGCCTGCCTCCAAGTGAGTCCAGGTGATGTTCTGGGCATCTGGACTCAAGGTCTGTACCCGAACCCTGCTCTGGGTGCTGAGGCTATACAGAGTAACGCGATAGTGATCCCTCCTGCCAGGGGGCTTGTTCCAGCACGTGTAAAGCTCTGAGGAGCTGCCTGGGTTGGTAAGGCTCAGGTTTGTTGGTGCAGCAGGAACTGTGAGGAAAGACAGACATATGAGTCAGAGAGGAAGGCTCCAGGGAGCCTTGCTTTCCCCAGGCAGCTAGCAGCAATCGGCCAGCAAGTGAGCTGTGCCCATGTGGTACAAGAAGGCTGCAAGAGGCAGGAGATGACTGCAGGAAGCATCACTGGGAATCAGACCAGGATTCCCTCCTCTCCCTGGGTGCCAACATTGATTCCCACCCCATTCTGGAACTCTTCACAGTACTCCCACCTATCATCTGTGTGTGGCGTGGATGCTCACCCGTGCAGCCAGTGATGTTCTTGGAGAGGGAATGGTAGGGTCCAGCTGCTGCCCAAATCCCAACAAGGTAGCAAGTTCCTGGTTCCAGTTGTGTCAGGGTGACATTGGTGCTATCCTTCCCTGCTTCCAGGTTCCTTGCTGGTGCAGAAGTGCCCTCCTCATGCATGCTGAGCAGGTATCTATCCCTCTGCCCAGGAGGGGTCTCCCAGTGCACAGCCAGAGCCCAAGCAGTGCTGACCGGGCTTGCCGACAAGGCAAGAGGAGGTAGTGGGACTGCGGAAGAGAAACAGTGTTACAGGGGACAACCCTGGGATGCCCAGAGCTGACTCTAGTTTGGAAATGAAGCTGGGAGCTGCAGGAATGTGATCATCTAACACCTGGCAATGTGCAATACAGGGCAACATCTGGCTAAAAACTGATGAGGGCAGCAGGTTGATCCCAAATTAAAGCTACTCCCTGTATCCCAGGTGATAATGGTGCATCACCACCACGGCCTGAGAACCCCTTGTCCCAAACTGCTGGGGCAGGCTCACAGAATGTCTCATTGAGCTGCTCGGCTCAGGATCAGTGAGGGTCCCAACAAAAGAGACAGCATCTTCACTAGGAGAAAGGTACCAGTGGGACTGTAGGGACATGGTCTCAGAGCTCTCCTGCAGAACACTCCTAGTCTTGGGTCTCCAGGCCCCTCTTGATCCTCAGCATTTACCCAGCTCAGAGCCAAGCTGGGTACCAGAGATGGGTACAGAGGAGCTGCATTCCTACCAGTGTAGCCGATGGCAGTCTGAGAGGAGGTGCGATGAGGCCCAGCCTGAGAAATGATCTCCACGCGGTATCGAGACCCTGGCACCAGCCCCTCCAGGTCAAGCTCAGTGACTCCACGGGGGACAGACACGTTCCTGATGACGGACAGCGACTCAGCCACTGAGAGCTGTACCAAGTGGTCTCTGCCACCACCTGACTCCACCCAGCTCACATGTAGCTCCTGGGGTCTCTGGCCAGGCTGCACACTCACATTAGTCAGAGACAGTGGATCTAGGAGGAAACACAGCATGGACACCCATGAGGTGGTGGAGGAAAGCAACAGAAGAAGCCAGGGCACAGCCTACACCTTTGCACAGAGCTAAAGAAGCCAGCTGTCTGCTGCTCTCCTCTTGTGCTGTTGAGGGGACAAGCAAGTTGCCCATATACATCCCAAGGCTCTGCTAGAAGGCAAATGCTGTATTGAGACAAGAGCACTCAGCTCCCTGGTGGACTGCTCTGCTCTGTGGACAGGGAGCAGCAAACCAGCCCATAAGGGTCTCTGCTTCCTCTCTAACACCCCTCTCCCATCAGTCCCATGATTGCCTTGAGATTACAAGTGGTCTAGGAAGAGGGTTCAGCTTGACTGGGAAAAGGCTGAGCTGGGGGGAAAAAAGTCTTTTCAGGGCCCAGAAGCCAGCACAGAGCACTTAACATGTGACGTGCTCTGACACCAATGAGCAGGGAATGTGCAGGTCTCCCTGGAGCCCCCTCTCCACCCAGACACATCTGTGGCACTGTCAGTCTTGCAGGAAGTGCCAGGATGCCCTGTCCCTGCAAGAGGCTGGGGACACTCACATGTCCACTCAGTGGCAAAGTGTGACGACGATCTGTATGGGCCAGCGAGGGCGGTCACCTTCAGGAAGTACTGAATGCCAGGGGACAGCCCCAGGAATGTGAAGTTGTGGGTGTTTGGCCCCACTGAGATGTTCCTCTGTGCTGGATGGCTCTTGCTGTAGAGCTGGAGTTGGAACTGATCCACATCACCAGCAGCCTTGTCCCAGAAGGCAGAGAGTCCCAGCGGGCGTCGGGTGTTGGTCAGGGTCACGCCAGCTGGAGCCAGGGGGTCTGAAAGAGAAGAGACATCCAGGCTGTGAGAGGCAGTTGTGGTGGAGCTGCCATGCTGTGGAGTGGGGACTGCATGTGCTTGTCCTGGGCACCCTCCACTGCCCGTCCCTGCTGGGCTGCGGTTAGAAATCAGCCCCGGAATATCAAAAACCAGAACCACCCGAGTTTCTGCTCCCCAATGAATATGGGAGTGGGTCCCTGCCTTTCCTGCTGAGTGATATTTGTCTCTGTTCAGTGATGGCTTTCTCCTGCACTGAAAACCCTTTTACTTCCAACCTGGCTGAACATGGCTCTGGCTGTTCTTCCACTCTTTGTCTGTCTGTGTGTCCTTGCCCCTGGTTCCCCCGTCTCCCCAGACAAGGCCCACCCTCTGCCTTGCTTCTATGCCATAAGCTTTCTGCTGTCATTGGCAGGCCACGGTTGCAGTTTGCAGTAGGGTTGATGCAGGGGTATCACACTCACATGTCCAGTCTGTGGCTGATCGCACAGGGGATCTGTAAGATCCAGCCATAGTAGCCATTTCCAGTGTATACTGTCGCCCAGGGACCAGGTCCTCAAAGGTGACATTCGTCCAGTTGTTCCCCACAGTCATGTTCCTGACCTGCTCTTGGGACTTGGTTTCCCAGAGGGTAGCTGTATAGCTGGTGCTGCCGGCAGGAGCTGGTCTCCAGGAGGCTTGCAGAGAGGTGCTGTGGCCCTGGTTGCTGAGGGTCAGCTGCTCCAGGGGCAAAGGATCTAGGAAAAGAAAGGTCCAGAGTCACAGCTGCACCTGCACCTCCTCCGGCATCCAGGTGCTCTGGCCATTCACAGGTTTTGAGCAGAGCAGGCCACTGTCACCTCCGCTGACATCTGCACACCAGTCTGGCAGCCAGCACAGAATTCAAACTGGAGTGGTAAGAGAAGTCTGCTCTGGTGCTGGAGGAGGTGGTGGGTGGGATGGCCTGGACCAGGGCAGTGGAAAGGTGGCTCAAGGCAGATGCAGTCTGAGCAGTGATGCTCGAGGGAGGAGGAGGTCACTGGGCTCTGCTGACCCCTTGTGCCAGGTGACTAGAGCCAGACCCATCCAGCAGCACCTCTACTTTCCTCCTGAGCCTTTTGCCCTGAAGCTGCAGAAGAACCATGCTATCACATGCCCTCAGACGCCACGGGGAAGGGCAAGATCCAGTGGGAACTCCAAGGCTGGCTGCGGTGAAGGCTGTGGCACTCACATGTCCAGTTGATGATGCGCCGGGGTGAGGACGTATAGGGTCCAGCCACGGTGCTGACCTCAAAGGTGTAGAGGGTCCCAGGGCGGAGGCCCTCGTAGGTCAAGTTGGTGACACCTGTAAGCACTGAGCTGTTTTTCACGGGGTGCTCCACAGAGCTGAGGGCCAGCACATAGCCTTCTCCCATGGCCTCCTCCCAGCTGGCGAGTAGACTATAGGGGCTCCCTCGGCTGGACAGACTCACACCAGATGGTGCTAGTGGCTCTGCAAAGGACAAGGACGGGATCATGCATGAGGCAGTGCATCAGGCAGACAGACTGCTCCCAGGACACTCTGCAGTGGTTCCCCCACCAAACACGGGCTGCAGGGAGAGCCTTTTACTGCTCTCAGCACCAGGTGCTGGGTGAGTACCTCCCCACACTGTTTAAGGCTCCAGTCCTTCCTACCTGGGGCAGCAGCTTTGAGACAGCACCAATCACGGCTCCATGAGTCACCCAGGAGGGACTGGGCACAGAGAGGTGCTGGTCTGCTGTGAGCAGAGGGAGGGGAAGCTGTCTTGTCTTTAAGCCTCCCGAACACTGACTCCAAAGGTTACAGAGTAGGATGTAGTTTTGATTTGTGCCTGACGCTACTGGGCACAAGTTTGCCAAAGACCTCTGAGTCCACCCTCACGAGAAACTGTGGGGCAGCATATTGTGCCACTCTGACCCACGGCCTGCTTTTGAGACCAGGTGCCACCACACTGCACAGCGCCGTCTCTGCCTCTGCTGCGATCGCCCTTCCCACCCCATTAGACTCCCTCCGGGCATCAGCTCCTCCATCAGCTGGCAGAAATGGCCGTGAGAGGACATGCTTACGTGTCCAAGCTGCTGTGCTGCGGGCTGACGCCTGGTAAGGCCCAGCCACCGCTGTCACCTGGACAGAGTATTGCTTCCCAGGGCTCAGCCCGTGGAAGGTGACATGGCTGTTGTCTCCATCGACGGAGATGTTCCTCGTTGGAGCGCTGTTCTCTCCCTCCTGCAGCGTCACCAGGTAGAAGTCCCTCTCTCCCGCTGGGGTGCTCCAGCGAGCCTGCAAGGAGCTCTGCTCCTCTGCACTGCTCAGGGTCACATTTCCAGGACTCAGGGGGTCTGGAAGGCAAGGGCATTGTGTGCATCAGGATTATGGGGTGTTTTGGACTCCACATACACTACCTGCTTCCTTATCTGTAGGGGTACATCCAGCCTTAGACATCCTTTTGGAGCATGCTGTCTCCATTCCCCAGCACAACCATTCCTGGTCTTAACAGAGCCCAGACAAAGCTGGCAGCCCTGCTGGGAAATTCCTAAAAGTCCCCCTCCTCTCCATTCATGTCCCATCATGAGCTTGTGATATTCCCAGGAGCTGGCCCAGGCCCAACTCCTGGCCAGACACCGCTGGCTCATGTGTCTGGCACCAGGGACTTTTGGTCAGTTGGGTGGGTCAGAGCTGCAGACAACAGCAGGGAAGGAGTCAGATTCACTCCATAGCAGAAACAAACCAGCTGGGGGTGTGGAGCTCTTCCAAAAACCCAGCTGCAGAGTCAGCAGAGAGCAGGCTCCAGCTTCCTGGACTGGCAGGCAGCACAAGGAAAGAGCTGGAGACTTGTAACCTGATGGCACCCAGGTCCTTGCATAGTACACATGACCAGAGTCTCTGCCCAGGGCCAGGATGAGTCACAGGCCACAGTATCTCTGAGCTTGCAGCTTGACACCTCTACAGTTTATTGCTCCTCCCTAGACAAGGCCAATGCTTTCTTGGCATTCAGCTTGAGCCTTGGTGTGTGAAGGAGGCTCGGCTTGCCCTCTCCATTCTCCCCTTGGTTTTCCTGGGAACATCTGGGAGAGAAAGTCCAGAGCCAGAACTGTTTGCAGTGCTGTGGACATGGTGTTGGCAGCAAAGCAGGTCCGTAGTGGTGGAAGTCACCCTCTCTCAGGGCCCTTGCCAGCCTGAGGCCAGAAGGTGGAGGAAGTTGGGTCAAATGCTGCAACTAGCTGGGGTCTGGGTGAGCTGCCCTCGACTTCTTGACCCACCAGAGGCTGGCTTCCCTGTCTGTGTTTTCACAGCACCCAGCACATTAGGGACATCCACCAGGATGAAGTTATCAGGCACTACCAAAATACACTCTTGACAGCAATCAAAGAGGACCAAAGATCCATTTCCCTCCAGAAACCGCCAGCTCAGATGAGCTAAAATGCAATTCCCTTGCCCGGTCCTTTCTCTGCTGCCCTTGATAGCCCTGAGGCACATGAGAGCTGACCTCAGCTGCACCAAACAGCTGGGGGATCTGCTAACACTGTGTACTCCTCCTCAGGGAAAGGCCACAACCTGACCCCTGTGCATCCCAGGGAGAAAGAGGTTGGCACTAGGAAATCCCTTGCCCAGGAGACTCAATGGCCCCACTATCTCAGTGCCCCCGAGCCAGGTTCTGGAGTGGCTTTTGGCCAGGTCCAAGAAGAATAATTGCCCTTTGCACCCGGAGCTCTGGCAGGAGACCTTTGAACTCAGAGGCTGGACCAGAGGAAGGGAAAAAACAGAGCCACCAAGATCCTTCCCCATCCCTGGCCATTATACTCACACGTCCAAGAAGTGGCATTGGGCCCCGGTACGATGTAGGGCCCGGCTGTGGCACTCAGCACCAGATGGTACTGGGTGCCAGGGTGGAGATGCTGGAAGGTGTAGCTAGTGAGGCCCCTCCTGGCTGACAGGGTCGTGGTCACCTTCTGAGTGAGGAGGTTGTGGAGCACAAAGTGCAGCCAGGCAGCTCCTGCAGCACCCACCCAGGAGGCGATGAGGCTGGTGCTGGAGCCCGGGCTGAGCCTCAGCTGGGTGGGGATGGAGGGAGCTGAGGGGAAAAGCAGGAGGCAGTGAGGTTCAGCACTGGGGCTGGAACTCCCTGGACCCTCCTCTCTCCGCAGGGTCTCCTACACCCACAGCTGCTCTCTATGCTGGCATGGGGGCTGAATGGCTGGCAGGGGGCTGCTGAGGGATGTTTCTCCCATGTCCCTTCCTAGATGGACTGAGGGGCTCTTGAGGTCCCTCCACACCGTCACGCTCTTTTAGTCTGCAGGGCAGAGGTGGGGGACAGCCTGGGTAATGCAACTTTTCTGCAGCTCCCACCAGCCAAGATCTTTCGCCAGGATCCCCAGATCACCCATCTCCTGTGGGGACATGGAGCACACAAGCCCAAGCTGTGGGTTTTCCCACAGGTGTGAAGTTTCCCCCTTGGCCTGGCACATTGGTCTCAGAGCAGAGATGTGACAAACTCCCAACTGTTCCCCATCCCACACGAATTCCCCATACCGAGCCTGGAGACCTCCCACTCTCTGCCAGCCCACTTGGCACATGTGCTGCACCCCTCCTGCCAAACTCTTTTTCCCACCCCTTCCCTCTTGGGCAGGCACATCCATCACTCCCTACCTGTCCACTGGTGGATACTGGTGCTCGCCTGGCCGGATCCAGCCAGCGTGCTGACCTTCAAGGCGTACTCGCTGCCTGCCAACAACCTGTCAAACAGGAATGTGGAGGCGTTTGGCAGGATGGACACATTTCTCACAAGCATCTGGGAGTCGCTGTGGTAGAGGGCAAGGTGGTAGCCGTCCCGCTGCCCCTGGGCGTGCGTCCAGGAGGCACGCAGCATGGCCGAGCTCCCGCCGCTGCTCAGGCTCAGGTTGCGGACGGGTGAAGGACCTGCATCAGAGACGGCAAAGACAACATTGGCTGGTTCCCTGGCAATGCCTGACCTGCCAGGTTGCTCAAGGGCTGGTAGGACAGTGTCTTCACCTGGTGAGGTCTTGCCAGCCAGCTCCACAGGACCCAATTCCCCAAGCACAGCCCCATCACCTCCCTGCCTCCCACGGGTTGTGTGGGCTGCACCATTCCCTTCGGATCAGGCTCTCCACGGTCACTCTGAACTGAGCAGGGAGGCTCAGTCAAGGGATAGTGCACCAGATGTGTGCCGAGAAAGGTGAAGCCATCAGTGCTCACTTGTGAGCTCATCTGCTGACAGCTCCTCCATTCCTGCTGGCCCTGTGGGTCCTGTCACCTGCCTTCCTGTGAGCACTAGCCCCTAAACACTGCAGCCACCACTGCTGGCTGACACCATCCCTTCTGTAGGCCAACACCCTTCTCTCCAGCTCTACTCTCCTTTTCTAGGTTTTCCACCTTCACCTGCACTGATTTACTCAAGGATCTTCTGGAGAGATGCAGGCAAGTGCTGCCGTCCTCATGTGAGCTGTGGTCTCACCAGTCCTGCCCCCTTCTACCAGTCCTTGGCATCAGGCAGGGCGGGCATAGAGCAAGCCTTGGTGGGTGAGCCAGTGATTGACAGAGATGTGCCAAAACCATGAGGCAGATGCTGCTTCCTTGTAGCTCTTTCTAGACCTCCAGGCATGACATTTTCCACCCCTCAGCTCTCTTCACTCTACATCATAGTTTGGCCCATCATCAGCTATATTATTCCAGGAGAAGATATACTGTGAACCCTACTCATGTAAGGCACAGGGACAGGATCCATGGTTGAAGGAATGACCTCTAGGGCTCTGGGAAACAGGGAAGGACCCTAATCCTTGTGGAAGTGAGGAACCTCACCATGAACCCATGAAGTTCCACACAGACCTGTACTTCACACCTTCCAAAGCAGTGTAGGAGCATTGAGACCTTGCCTCTGCAAGTCCTGGTGAGCTTCTTACTTGTCTGTGCCGTGACTGTCTGGCTGGTGGTCTCCATGGAGGCAAGTGTGGCTGTGACCTCAATCTCATAGCACATGCCAGGGGTCAGCCCGAGGAACCAGAAGCTGGTAATGTTGGGTCCAGCAGATACATTCTGCAGTGGTGTGTCTGACTCCAGGGAGGAGAGGGCGAGTGAATATCCCTCGGCACCACCCTCTGGCTCATCCCAGGACAGAAGGAGGGAGTCCAACCGGCTATGGTCACTCACTCTGAGGTTCAGAAGGGTCCCTGAAGAGGAAAAGACGAAACCCTCAACAGGCAGTTGATGCTGCTGGGTGTCCAGCCTGCTGGGCTAGGCTTCCCAGTCCACTCACTCTTGCTGCACACCTTGGCACAGGCCACCACCATGGGCACTGTCCCACTTTGGTCAGACACCCCCAGCCCCAAGGGCTCTGAGCAGCCTTTGGAAAATACAAGCAGGTTCAGAAAGCTCCAAGGATTGGGGTCAAAAGTACCACATGAAAGAGATGCTCCTAAGCATGGAGCATCTTCTTCACTGGAGAAATACCAGAAGGCTTGAGATCATCACGTGTTTTGTCCAGACAGCCCTGGTTTGTGGCAGAAAAGTTGCCCTGGATGGGTATAATCCATTGCTCACCATCTTGGTTGGTTTTAGTGCCCACCAAAGTGTTGAAGGGCTCTGGGCCCACCTTGCAGAAGTCAGACAATGGCCAGTGAGGGAGCAGGATGGATATGGGAGTGGGGCCATTACGGTCCCTGCAATAGTCTCTTTCTCTGTGGGCTCTGACAGAGGAGAAGGTAAAGGCTGCTTTGGAGAGATCCAGGCACTCCCTTGTCCAGTGTAGAGATGACATGGGAAGAGCAGAAAACACTGTGTACACGGAGGAAATGTGGGACCAGATTTGCCCGATCCCCTGCCGAGGTGTGTCTGCAGCAGTTAGGTCAGCAGGCTGCGGCTGCAGGGCTGGGGCTGGGGCGTCCAGATGGAGACCATCTGGGGACAAGGAAGTGGCACACGGGGTGTGGCTTAATTGGTGGGTCAGTGGCCAAAACTGAACATTGAATCCTTGCTCTTGGAGTTGCTCAGGAACCACCTACACAAATAGGAGCCAGACAGAGCCTGTCTGTTGGGACCAAGCCGGCGACATGACCCGTGCAGGCTCCACCTCTGCCTCGCCATGCCTCCACTAGCAGATCATCACATGTTCCCCATCCCCAGTCTTGCTGTGAGCTCTCCATTGCTTTCAGCTTTTGGGAAACACCAGAAGAGCTTTAGTGCTAAGAAGACATTTGTGTAATAATTAGCACTTAAAATTTGTGACATGTGACAGGTTATAACGGGCCTACATGTGACCTGGCATGGCAAGAAAGCTTTAAACAAGCACAGCTATTGCCCCAGAGGTCTGCCTGCGGCTGCCTTTACACAGCTCAAGAGGAGCAGTGCGGGGTGAGCTCCAGGGTCAAGGGCACCTTTGGTTCTGCTCAGGTGGTCTGTGTGTGGCCTTTCTACAAAGCTGGACAGTTTCAGAACTACCTGCAACTTCTACTACACGCTGTTGTTTGGAGCCTGCTGCCACACTGAGAGCTTCACTCAGCAGGTGAGAGCAAAAGGAACTGGGCAAGTTAGATGGACACAAAAGAGGAGCATGTAGTCCTTCAGCGAAAGGCCTTCTTAGTGCCATCCCCAAGCAGTTCAAGTGCAGATTTAGGAAGAGACTGCTCAGGAAATGTTATCTGAACGCAGTTGGGTGTCCGCAGGTCAGGTGTCTACACCTGGGCCAACTGCCCTGAGCTCCCCTTCCTGCCAGCAGAGACCCAGTAGTGGCAGCTGGTGAAGCACAGGGCATGGCTCATCTCCTCCTGCAGACAGCCGGCAGCGTCGTGCCCTGCATGGAGTTCAGACAGGGAGGATTTTTCACTGCAGGCTCTTATCTCATGAAGGTACAAGTTCTCCACATGTTTTTCTGCTTCTCTCAGGATTCGAACAGACTACATTGCCTGCCTCCATCTGTCACCTGGCAATCACCTTCTTCACCTCTGCAATACAAATGCACTAACATCTAAAACGGGCCAGAGGGCCATGGTCACAATGCTCCTCATGTCCCCATAGGTAAGCTCTACTAACCACATCACAGCCAGCCACATCCAGGTACGCCCCATGCCCTGACTGGTGCCTGCAGATCATCTGGAAGAGTTTTCACTGGCATGGGCCGGCACCGTGTTGCGGCCACTGTGCCGGCTCCAAGCACACAGCAGCACTTGCTGGTTTCAGGATGAGCATGGCTGCCCCATGGAGCCATCCTGCCCAGACATCTACAGGGGGTTCATGCAGGGCACCTCTGGCTGCTAAGCCCACTTGATCCTCCATGGAAAGGAGAGATCTTGAAGCCTTGCCCAGCTCTCACACTGCTCACCGTAAGACTGGTTGCTGGAGGAGGATGGGGCTGACTCCTTCCCTTTCACTGGCCGTGATCTGCAGCCTGCTTGAGTCTAAAGCACAGTATTTACAAAACTACGCTTAACTCCAAGAGTCTTGGCCCAGCACATCTGCTCATCTTACCACTCCTGGGCACCAAGACCGCCTTCCACAGCCTGGGAACCTCTTTGCTTGGACTTACCTCTATCGTTGTGTGCATCTTGTCCCTCCAACCCTGCCCGTGCTGTCAGGCCGCATCCCTCACCCTGGGGGATTGAACGTGTCAAGTGAGAGAGCGACAAGGTGAGGTGGTCAGAACAGATGCCTGGAAGAGGCATTCTGTGCCAGGCCAGGGGTCAGGCTGGCCATGCACAGGTCCCACCCTGCCTTGGCATCTGGGGCCTGCGACTCTCTGGTGACTGTGACCCCTTTTCCTAAGAGAGCCCACATCACTGTTCACGTCACCCTCCCCTAGCCAAGGCAGGGAGAAGAGTCAGTGGACGTAGCTTGTGGGCTGCCCTGGCCTTTTGCATGGGTCCTGGGACTGCAGATAAACATGGGGATGTCCCATCACAACAGGCAGGGCACAAAAGGAAGATTTAGGGAGTGAAGGAGCTCTGGATAGGCTCTGGCAATTTCATTCCATCTACAGGCACACATGCCCATCCTTCCCATGGAGGGATCATGGAGGGGGAGGATGAAGGGACCCCATACCTCGGTTCAGCTGTGATCCCCCACAGGCTGCAAAGTGAGGGCTTGGCCTGAGAGCTCCAAAGCATCCAGCACTCTCCAGACCACAGCGGGTGCTGAGGATGCTTGGAGGACACCCGTCTCCCCACAGTCTGCTCGCGAGCAGGGTGTGCCCTGCTTTAAGTTGAGGCTAGTTCCCTCCACATTAAAGGAAATATCTCTACCCACTCCCTGTCCCACAACAAGCCACAGAGATGCAATCATCTTTCTTTAGTTATTTCCCCTCCGGCTCTCCTGGATGACTCATTTCTGGCTCCCCCACTGACCATGGAGCTTTTGGGAGTGGGTGCACAGAGAGGAGCAAAGGGGCTCTGGATCCCTGGGAACAGCAGTCGTCCAGTTCCTGGGGTGAAGAGCCGTGCAAGCCATGGCAGCAGGAACATGCTCTGGTTCCAGGCACTGGGTCGAGGGGGGAGCGGAGCGAAGAGCCAGCTCGTGATTGCAAACGTTGCTAATTTGCTACAGCTGCACGGCTGGAGAGGCGGCCCAGAAATCTGCCGTCATTCCTCAGCGGGGTAGGACTACGCAAAGCCCCTTTGCTGCCAGTGAGCTTGGAGCCAAGAGTCTGAATGGGCAGACCGGGGGGTTGAAGAGACAAGGGCTTACCTCTGCCAGGGTTCCCAGGAGCTGCGGCATCCACAGGACAAGCAGCGGCAGCAGCGGGGATCTCATTGGGCCCAGGGTGGCTGCAGATTAGAGGGATGACAAGCTGAGGGGGAGGGAGGGTTAGCTTCTTAGCAGTGGCTGTCCCCAGGCAGCCCCTTCTCCCACGGCAGCAAGGGGCTGCGTGCCCACATGCTTTCCGAGCGCGAGTGACAAGATGACATCAACAGGGACCGGCGTCGCATGCCAGCGCGTTGCACATCGGCCCTGCCAGCTGTCCCTGGGCAGGAGCAAAGAGTGCCTCTGGGCTGGGAGAGGTCCAGGGGGTGCGTGCCTCTCGCTGTGTGCATTTGCTATTGTTCCCGCGGGTCCGTGTCCCTCTGCGGTGACTCTGCTGCTGTCCTCGCGCGAATGAGCGCGTGCTGCGGGCAGAGCGCCGTTCGCCAGGGGCCTTGGACGAGGGGGGGTTCTCGCTGTGGCTGGGTCTCTGCACGTCTGGCCAGCAGAAGGAGTTCTGCACAGTTGTGGGAGTTGATGCTGAGAGGGGAGGAGAGGGGAGGAGACAGAACAGGACAGATGGCGGCTCTGAGCTGGAAGGGAGTGCCCAAATGAACCCCCAGCAAGGGGAGGAAGGGCGGACCGTAGCCTCCGGCAGCTGGGCTCCAGTGCTGGAGGGAGCACTGGCACGAGTGCGGATCCAGGGTGCTGTGCACCTTGCGGCCGTCGCTCTGCCCGGCGCAGTCATGCACCTTTTGCTCTGTGCGCATGAATTTGTGCACGGGGTGCTGATGGGGAATGGGAGACTCGGTCACACAGGGGCAGGCAGATTAGAGCTGAGAGGGGTGCACATATCGCAAGAGGTTCCTGTGCACTGCATCCCACCGGCACAAATATTCTGGACTGTGCTTTGCCCATTTGAGGGCTTGGCTGGGTCTGAGCTGTGCCCCGTCCTGCTCGGGGGCTGTAGGAGTTGTATTTTGCAGTGAGGAGCATGCTGTGCTCCCTGAGCTGTGTTCCGGGCCACACGTTGTGTGGTGCTGTGCTGGGTCTATGCAGTGTGTGGCAGGATGCCAGCTCTGATTCAGAGCGGAGATGCCATTGGCTTCACATCAGTGCTGGAGATCTGGGACAGTGCTGGAAGAGGTTCAGTGATGCATCTATCCCGGAAGCCAGTGCAGCCTGTGTGGCCGTGAGAGTCTCTCCCAGTAGCCAGCACAGCCACCAACGGGAGTTATTCAAACTCTGATTATTGCTATGAGCCATCACCAAGCTGTCAGGGTGGGACACATCCCCCAGCTGGCCCCAGGAGAGCAGATTCTGTCCCCCAGAAACTCAGAGGTTTGTCAGGTGGGACCTGTGACAGACAGATCATCCCCCAGTGCCTGGGTAAAGACAGCAGAAAGCCCCAGCCCCTGCACATAACTGAAAAGAGAGGGAGACACAAGGGCCACAGTCTAGGACCCATCTCCAACTCCAGGTCCATCCTCCAAACCTTCTGACAGCCCCCAGGCTGATGGGGGCCAGCTAGGAAAGGTGACAGAGCACATAAGTCCCCTTCCCTTTGCATGGTGGACTGTTAATTCTCCGGGTTCTGGCCAAATGGGACTGGTGCCAGGAGTCCTGCTGCGTGGTTACAGTCACGTCTCTGCAGAGGCCCAGTCCCCTGCCTGGAGCGGGTTGAGGGTAAACGAGCCCTGGCCCTGCTGCTCAGCCCAGCAGCGAGGACTTGTCACCTTCGTCTTCTCTGTTAACAGCTCAGGTCCCACCCTGGCAGAGAGGCACAGCTCGAAAAACAGAGGCCCTAAAAAGCCACTGTTCCCAGATCTGCCCTCCCCCTGCACCCTGCACATGGAGATCACAGTGGGAGCAGAAGGCAATGCTTTGGCTCCAGTGCAAGGCAAACTTTTTAAATCCTCCATTACTAGCAGCTCCAGGGAGGGCTGCCTGTCAAAAATTCAAGTGGTGCATCTGCCCAAGTGATGAAGGCCAAGGGTAAAAGCTCTGGCTCTTGGGAATCATCTGACAAGCATTTGGGACTGAGGTCCAGCAGCACATGGGGCAATGGGAATGACTCCCCACGCAGTGCTGCAGAGAGCTGGGGACACCCATCCCTGTTGGTGGACATCGGCATGACCTGGGGCTGGCCATCCCCCACAGAAGCTGAGTGCAGGGTGGGTGCTCACAGATACTGGAAATGACGTCCTCCAGCCACTTAGACGGATGGGGCAGGAGCTCCCCTCTGCGAGTCGAGGCAAAGGAGCTGGCTGCTGCTGTCTCCTGTGGGCTGGGGACTGTTTTAAAAGGCGCCTGTCCAGAGCTGGGTGGCTGCAGACAGCTGGGAGGAGGCTGGAGCTCCCTGCTGCAGAGAGACCTGGCCAGGTTTACCCGGGGGCCCCGAGGCGGGAGCTGGGAAGTTACAGCTGGTTCGTCCCCAAACACATTTGCAAAGAGCCTTTTAGTGGATGTCCCCAAGTGGGCCCGTGGTGGGGTGCAGGCTGTCAGGCAAGAGGTGACCCCGTGTTGGATGGGGATCGTGGGGCTATTTGATGCTGTGAGCAGCCTGGAGGGTCAGGACAGCTGGGGTGGGGGACTGAGCGGGCAGGGGAGGCTGGCAGCAGATGAGACTGTGTGGTGTCCACAGAATGTGGCAGGTGATGTCAGAGCTGAACTGGAAGAGACCCTGGCTGATGAAGAAGGGATTGGAGGTTTGGATGGAAAGCCTTGGTAGGCTAGGAATTGTAATCCAGGGGCACAGGGCAGGAGGGACCCTTGATTTTCAAGGAAATCCCAAGAAGAGATTTTGCATCTCCTGGTGTTTGAGGCAGGTGACAGGAGGCAGCATCCCCTCAGTGACAGAGACAGGAGACTTTCCCAGACTACAGAGTTTAGGTGGGGCTCCTTTAGCTTCAAAGCACATGAAAGAGCAGCTCCAGGCAAGCAAGAGGGCAAACCCACTTACTGGAGTACTGGTAAACTCCAGCTGGGCTGAGTCTGCCCTGCCCTGCCCAGCTGGGGATCGAGCTGAGCCTGCACATACTCACTACACTTGCCTGTCCACAGCCCCAGTGCTCCTGCAACCAGCCTCTCTGCAAAGATGGTCACTCCATCTCCAGCCATGTCTCAGGGGGATGGAGTTGCAAGGGAGGTAGGTGAGATGTAGCATCTCAGGAACTTGTTGGAAAATGTCTTCTGCCATGGCCCTGCGTGGAGGTACGACTCCACCACCAAGGTAGTTTCTCTGGGCATTGGCTTGCCGAAGGACCAGAGGGTCTGTCCTGTGCTCTCCCCAGTCTCTGGGCTGGGGAGCCAAGTAGGGACTTCTGGAGCACAATCTCTGTCCCCCTGGAGCCTGCTGCCATGCTGTGCCACTGCCCTGCACCTCCCCGTCCAGGAGGAAAGGTGACCCCCTGCCCGGCAGGAGGGCAGGCTGGGGGCCGTGCCTTGGCACCACGACCTGATGCCCAACAGGACGGGACTGACTTCTGAGCACAGACACAGAGATGCCCCAGCAGCTTTCCCAGCCTCCGTACACTGCTGGTGGCCCATCATTGGGCATGCAGAGTTGGCACCCCACTGGCTGTGGGGACATGTCCATACCAGTCCCACTGATGGTGGGTGTCCCCTGGTGGTTCTGCTCCCTGAGGTCAGGGAGTTTGGTCTGTGCTGGTAGTGGAAACAGCTCAAAGTGCTGGTGGGAGCCAAACCCAGGCCCTATCCCTGGCGCCACAGTGCTCAGCAGCCTCCCATACTGGACAGAAGAAGCTGCTCATTACATGCCAGTGCTGGTCTCCTCACAGCCACCCCGGTGCCATCCTGCCACCACAGGCAAGGACACAGAGAGAGAGAGAACCTGCCTTCAACTGGGGTTGCCAGATCTCCCCTCTGGTCCCCCTGACAGTGAAGCTTTCAGCTGTGCCAGACCCAAAAACAACTGCAGAAACTTTCTCCACCCAGCAGCTGGAACCAGGCCTGGAAACTCAGGGGCTGCCGAGTCATCACATTTTCCATGAAGCTGCAAAGGCTACCGCAAGAAGAAGGGGGATGGGGGACGCCCTGCCAACCATGAGCGCTTGAAAGCTACGCTGGCCAGAGCTGGGGTGGGACCACAGAGTCTGTGTAGCCAAGCCACCGCCTTCTGCAAGGGGCAGACCCTCAGACTGGGAGATTGTCCTTGCCCTGGGCCCCAGTGGGATCATGGACCTCAAACGGCATGACCATCATTGCGTCGTCAGGTCTTGCATATGCTGCGGAACAGTAGCCACAGTTCAGTGGCAAAGGCCATGTCTGGCAAAGGCTCCAGCCAACCTCAGACCAGAGCAAAGCCCACCCCCGATTTACCTTTGTACTCCATGGACTGGCCTCTCTCCAGATACTCTGTGCATGGAGCTGGTGGCACACGGCCTGCCCCTGCTGAGGCATCTCCCAGACCTGAGCATGGTTCTCCACAGCTGGGGGAAATAAGGACTCTCCCTGCAAAGCCGCAGCTGGGGTGAGGATGGGCAGGGTGGGCAGCAGAGATATCCAACCTGGCACCCTGCAACAACGTGTTGCCATGGGGCCCCATGATATAGGGAACTGGTGCCCCTGGGATTGGGCTGGGAGTAGCTCTGGGGCTCCTGTCCTGCCTTGGCCCAGCAGCAAGTCCCTGTCCCTCCAGTCCCTGTGTCTTCTTGTCCCCACTGGTGTGTGAACTACCCCGGGGCCACGATTTCTCACCTCTGCCACCAAGCGCTGCCCGAGGCTGCAAGGGAGGAACAAGGGGAACAAGTTGTTCCTGGGGCAGAGACTGCAGAGGGTGCAGGTGCCGCTGGGACCTCTCTGTTTGCAAGGTTCACACGCTGCCGTTCTCCAATGCAAAACCCTGGAGCACTGTGATGCCTTTCCTTCAACCCCTTGCAAGTGTTTAATCACTTCCACGTGGAGCCCTGCCAGCGCCGCTGCCTCCCTCCTGCCCTACACTTCCAAACCTTGGAGCCCTTCCCGGTCTCCAGAGAGGGCAGAGCTGTGACTAGGGCAGGCAGAGCTGCGCTGGCCAGGCTGTGGGATGTCCAGGAGTCGCAGGAGTGACTCCTGTGCTTGGGTGATGCCCCCCCCACCCCCCGCCTCGCTTTGCTTCCAGAGACCTGGCAGTAGAGCCCGGGATGCCTGAGGGTGCAAACCGGGTGCCTGCAGAGCTGGGAAGAGAAGGGCTGCGGGTGACTCAGAGCACGCCCAAAGCCGGCAGAGCCGGGCAGACCTGCTCAGTCTTCCCCCGCGCCCGCAGTGTGGGAGCCGCCCCTGGGGCTCAGGAGGTTCAGGAGTCCCCTTTCCCTGGCTAGGGCAAGGGGCACCAGGCGGGAAGGGCTGATAGCAGCCTGGAGCATGCCTGCCCCACACCTACTGTGAGTAGTGCCAGGGCAGCACATGGATGGCCCCCAAGCCACCCACCGCGGCGCCAACAGTCTGTGGAGCCCTGCAAGGCTCTGCTCCCACCCTGGGATGCAGTGCCAGCGCAGGCTGACAGCAAAGATGCCTAGTGCCATCAGAATGCCACGCTCATGGAGCCAAGAAGCAGCCACAAAGCAGCTCCTGGTGCCCGCCTGAGCTTCACCGTGCTGAGGAGCCCAGGCACAAGACCTCTGCTGTGCAGGCTCAGTCACGCAGTGCCAGGCTCTGCTTCTGGCACAGCCACGCACAGAGGCTGCCCATCCCGTGCCACCCGCCCCAGGGCCATGGGACGGGGTTTGCCGGCGCTGTACCACAGCACGAAAGAAGGGTCCACGCTCCTTTCCCTGCTGCACACATCCCAACTTCAACCACACAGCTGGAAAGGGAGATGGGGGTAGGGAGTGGGACCAGTACCTCTCTTGGTGGGCATCCCCGTGCGGTCCACAGCCGTCCCTGCGAGTCTGGCGCGTGTGGTGTCAACTTGGCGCGCTCACACTTGCCGTTTACTCCCACTTGTGCACGGCCCTGATGCTCAAGTCTGGGCTGGTCCTGTGGGAAGGCCCGCCTGGGCTCGCCCAGCGTCTCAGCTACTGGATGCCAGGGAGGAGGGATCAGCTGGACGGAGATGTCTTCTGTGGCCCTGCCGTGGTGGGGGTCTGCGCACTGGGGAGGGCACACCAGAACGTGTTATGCTGCAGGCTGGGCATAGCTCACACCTCCCTGCACCACACCAAGTGCCCTTTGGGGCCAGGCCGGACGCTGGAGGCATCCTATGATGGGACCCTTGGAGACAAGTATCTCTTCTTGCCACTGTTGCAAAGGGAGACAGGGAGAGCCCCAAGGCTGTGATGGAATCAGCACAGACACTCAGACCCACACTCCAGCCCTGAAGGTGTCTCTGGGCTGTGACTGCTAAAGGCCTTGGTGCCCTGAGCTCCATCAGATCAGCCACCATCTCAGAGTGAGAGCATCCTTGTCTCTCAGTCCCACGTCGAGGGACAGGTGAAGAGCAGCTGGTCAGTTGGCTCAGGAGGTGCAAAGCATCCCAAGAGCTTGTACAGGATGGCACTTATCCTCACATTCCTGGGGGCAAGGAAAAGAGTGTCACCAGTGAGTTCAGAGGAAAGCTGGAAATGGGTCCCAAGGCACTCCCTGTCCCATCTCGATCAATATGGCAGGAGGAGGGGCAGCAAGCATGAGGAGCCCTGTCTCCTGCAGTCCCAGCTGGAAACAAGGCCTGCAGCTCACATTTCTGGTCTCCTCAAAAGAGGCTGGCAGGATTATCTCGGTTGAACGCCACGTGGGAACGGTGGGTTCCCGTACCTGCTGTGTGGTGCAAGGGAGGGACACTTCTGCATCTGGCCCTTTCCAGTCCCATGAGGGTCACATATTTCAGCTTCTGCTCAGAGGGTTGAGCCTTCCCACCACAGAGACTCCCCCTCTCCTCCACCTCGGCTGGACAAATTTCTCTGCAGAGAAAAGGGAGGGAAAGCAATGCTGGCTCAGTCCAAACCAGACTGCCTGCACGGCAGGGAGAGGAAGAAGCCCTGGCCATTGATGCCATGCTCAGCAGCTACATGAAATCACAGCCTCCAAATCTGAAAAGTTGCTCAGTTTCCAAATACTGCCACAAACTGAAAAAATTCACTTCAAAATGAAACCAACCCGGGCCCTCTGGTTCAAAGTTTCCTGTATAAAAACAAACCTGACAGACGGCTGCATTTGCATACAAAAGGTTTTGATTTCAGGAGGAAGGTCTCTTTTTTGGAGAAGTAAACACAGGGCCTGCCCATCCTCCGTGCCAGCGGGCGGGAGGCCTGCCTGGCAGCTCGGGGTGAAGGCAGGGCACTGTCCCATCTTGCTGCCTGACTGCTTTCCCTCACCCACGTCCCTTGTGAACAGACCACTGCCTCGCAGCAGCGCCAGCACTGCCGCCATGTTGAGGTGCCGCACCTGGTCTATGTGAGTGCCAGACCCTAGCAGGCTCTGCTGGCCGAGGCTTTTCACAGATGGTGGGTCCCAGGGCGTGGGGATGGGTGCAGGATGGGGCAAGGGCAGAGCTGGTCCTTCAGCAGAGGGATTAACATCTGCCTGTTGCTCTCTTTACACCACGGCGGTCCCAGGGCCCTGTGGTGTGACACCCAGGGGTGTTCCCCTCCACCCAGCATGGCCGCAGCCTTTGCAGCGCCTGCTTCTGAAGCTCCTCAGCTTCTCCTTGGCGTCTCCTTCAGCACTTGTAGCCAAAGACAACATAAGCCCGTCTCTTTGGCTGTCAGTGGCGCCTGCTGCTTTCTGTGTCCAGTCCCTAAAAGAAGGCAGCTTTGCCTCTTCACAGAAGCAGCTGAGGTACCCCTATCAAGGGTCTACTCCCCCCAGCTCAGCTGCAGGCCCCCCTGAGATCACCCTCCCCAGGCTGACTCGTGTCTGGGGCTGGCACAGCTGCAGCCTGGCTGCTCCCTGGGGCACTGCCGTAGGTGGCATTCACCCATCACAGCAGAAGCTGCTTCTTAGAACATATCTTGGCCTCAGGTGCAGGTCTAGTGGCTGGCAATTGATAAAGGCTTTGTTGGCACAAGTTTGGCCTCCCCAGGCTAGTGCTGCAATTCTGGAGCAGGGGTGAGGTGGCCACGAAGGGATGCAGGATCAGCCCGCTCCACTGTTGCCTGCTGACAGATTTGCTTCAGATCCTTGTGGAGTGTCTGCGTCTTCAGCCACATCCTCTGCTCCTTCACTTGGGACAGTGGGACGATTCACTGGGTTTTGCAGAGCAACACCGAGCTCAGCCTTGCCCATCCAGAGGTCCCCAATGATGTGTCCATGGAGTTGAATATTCTGGCTTGCGAATTTGGGGGCATGGAGAGTCTCTGGGGCTTGGAGACCTTCCCAAATGCCAGACTTGGAGAGCTGGTCCCTACTCAAAGCACTGGCAGAAGCCATTTTCACCTCTGAGCTGGGACACACACACCCTGCCTCTGTTTACCATCCATATGCGCACTGGGTGCTCTGCTGCTGGAGGGGAGGGAGGGAGAGCAGGCGGCAGGCTGGTAACGGAGATTCATCAAGCTTTTCTGAGCCTCCTCGTCTCTCCTGGGCTGTCATTAGCAGCAAGTTTCCATCTGAGTTGTGAAGCCACACTGCCCTGCTTCTCTCGTGGGTGATTCAGCTGAGCTGGACTGACTACAGGGTCTGGGAGAGACTGCCCCAAGGTTTAGGGGATCAGCCAGTCTGCTGTTCAGCCTGAGCCACTTGGCTGGGAGATCCTAGAACAACAAACACCACAGAATAAGGGAACGTCTCACTGCTCTTTCCTGGCCAAGTGGTTTCCTGTTTCCTAAGCAGGAATTCCAGCACCACTGGGGCAGAGGACTTACCCACACAGAGCCTGGTTCCAGAGCAGGCCCTCACTGGGCAGGCAAGTTCCCACTGTTTGACATTTGGCAGAGAAGGAGGTCACAAAAGATTCACTCTAGGTTCAAATGCGGCCTTCACTGGAGACCTGCAGCAGCAGACAGCATTATCCTCTTCCCCTCTAGGCTGAAAGTATCCATGGATGTGTGGTCTTACCTAGGTCAAAACAGGCTGGACACTGCTCGTTTATACAGTCTCACTGGTATTTTCCATGGCCTGACAAACTCATCCCTTGCACGGCCACCTGCTTGACACACTCAGCCCTGCGCAGGACAACATGGAAGCTCCTGGGCTCAGCTCTTCTCCAACAGCCCTCCGCTGAGCAGGAATGCGTCCATGCTGCGGTTCACGTGAGATGGTGCTGCTGAAGGCAGAGGACAAGCGCAGGACACCCCGTGGCACACCATTCCTGTATTGCCTGGGAGCATGGAGTGAGTATCTCCATTTCCACCACCTCTGCTCCTCCCCGGCCTGGCCCTGCACCCCAGCTGTGTATTAGGTCCTGAGCAGAGTCCTTCATAATTTCAATGTTGTTCCAGCCTTGGGTCCATCCTTTCTCCCCCAGAGCCTGTCTGCAGCAGTGCACACAGAGAGGGTTACCCTGCCTAGTGGTGCTGCCCACTCAGCATCTCTGCCCCAGCCCAGAGTACCCTGAGCAGCTCCTCCCACTTCTTCTGCCTGTCACTGACCTTCCCTCTGTCTTGGATGGTATCAGGAGCAGGGATGGAAGGATCATTCCAGCAGGTCTCCAGGGAAACACACAGATATTTTCTCAGTTCACAAACATCATCTTTACCCTCCTTGACTGAAAATTTTTAAACAGAGGCTATTGGCAGAGAGTCTGCCCTGAAAGACAGCCTGTAAGTGTCAGCCCCTGGGGACTGTCTGACCCAAGGAGAATAGGCAGGCAGAGAGGATGCTGACACACTGAGAGGCTGTCACTGCTTGAATCTGCTCTGCTCAAATCAGTCCTGGCTCCTCATGGAATCCATCTGGAACTCCTCAGGGTCTATCCTGAATCCTTACATGCTCAGCCATTCCTGATCATGACAGAAACATAAATGAGGCCCTTGCAAGAATGGAGAAATAGGCCAACACAAGTAGCCCCTGTCAGCATCCGCAGGCCCAGACCCAGCCAGTGATGTAGGATGCGGCCCAACACACAGCATCTCCGCCCGAGCAGGCACAGGGCCCCTGCCCAGTATGTGTGTGCAGGCTGCTGCATCTGAGCTCTGCAGGGTCATCCCAGCTGGACTTCCCAAAATGGAGTGACCCCAAAATCCAGCTGAGGTGGCCTCGCTGGTCTCATGTCTGGGGAGATGTTCAGGAGACCCACAAAAGAGGGACAGGCTGAGCTGCTTGGGGGACTGTGAGAGGAGGTGGAAATGTCCCCTGGCAGGGGAGATGCCCACTAAGCAGGACATAATCTGCTGCAGTGTCATGGTGCCAGGCTGGCTGGTGGCATGACAGGGCAGGGGTGATTTGCTCCAGCTGAGAGCAGAGCTCACTGGCTTTGCAGCCCTCTCCGCAGCCCTGTGGGATGCTCAGCCAGTGCTTCCCCACCCTCTCCCCCACTCAACAGCAGCACAGACCCCTCCTGCCCTATCCTGCTATCATAGACCTGGGCCCCAGCACCACATGCAGGCTCTGCATTATGAAGGGACTCACCCACTTCCAAAATGCACAGGCAGTTCAGCAACTCTTGTTAACAGGGCACACTGCCCCCCATATACCAGAAGTGAGGTATGGCAGGAGAAGGATCAGTTGGTGGACCACAAGCTAGAGCACAGCACAGTGACGCACCCAACAGGCACCACAGCCACAACCTGCAGTTCTCCCACGCAGTGGCAGACCGAGTCCCTTGTTCAGAATTACTGCAGACACTGCCTCGATGCCAGCCCCATGGCTTGAATCCCATGCCCACACCAGACAAGAGCAGAGGAAGGGTGCTCAGCAGCCCAGGGTGATGGAGATGGCTGCTCTCATCCAACGTTAGCAAGGCAAAGCTTTCACAGGCAAAAAGCCCGACACCTGTGCTGCACCAAGGGCTCTGGTACCACCAACTGCTGCCTTGATTTATCCTCCAGGGCTGAAAGCCCCGCGGCTCCGTCCTCTGCTACCTGCACTTGCTGGCAGCAAAGGTGGCCTCTGCCCAGAGCAGCTGAGGATTCCCCTGGGCCTCAACAGCACAAGGAAAAAAAACATCAAAAGCCTGCAGTTTCTTAGCATTTCCTACAGATCCGGGGCATTTGT
Source organism: Baryphthengus martii (assembly GCA_013396935.1). NCBI lineage: Eukaryota > Metazoa > Chordata > Aves > Coraciiformes > Momotidae > Baryphthengus > Baryphthengus martii. The sequence continues at coordinate 371,137 of VWZK01014557.1, forward strand.
GGCTTCCAGCACCACGGTTTCCCCAGAGTGAGCTGGAAGGAATATTTCTGATACCTGGAGCTGGAATAAAATAGATGCCGTGGGCTGCGAGCTCCTGCGCCTCAGACATAGATTCGCGCGGCTGCAGCGAGACCACGGGCAGTCGGGAAGCACCGCTCAGCAGCAGCAGCAGCAGCAGCAGCAGNCGGAGGGGACGGTCTCCTCCGGCTGGAGAGATGGCACCTGCCAGGGCTGTGGCGGGACACTAGCTCTCGCAAGATGCACCACAACTCACAAAGCTCCCTTTGGGAGCAGATCAGTGAGTTTTCGTGCACCACGAGCCAGGCTTGGGTAATGGCAGCCAAACTACAGGCCGGTTGTGGCTGCCCCCTCCCTGGAAGTGAGGCCAGGTTGGATGGGGCCTTGAGCAACCTGGTCTAGTGGGAGGTGCCCCTGCTCATGGCAGGGGGTTGGGACTAGATGATCTTTAAGGTCCCTTCCAACCTAAACCGTTCTATGAATCTACGACAATTAGAGAATTTGTTTGATAAAATAACACGAAGAAGAAAACAACAGTACTAATGATAATACTAATGGAACAATAGATAAAGTGAGTCATAGAAGCCAGGAAGGTTTTACCTGTGCCCAAGACACCAACTTTACCTGCTGCAGCCGCACTGAAGCTACATGCTGAAGCAAATTTAAAACAGGCACGCCCAGCCTGCACCTTATATAGTGACCTAACTCAGTATGGTGTTGAATATCCCGTTGTCTAGTCCAGTTGTTTATCCCAGCTGTGGCCCCCTCCAGCTGTAACAACTCCCAGCTGCTTGGGCCAGCAGTTGTTTGTGATAATTAACCTGAACCAAANCTACAGGCCGGTTGTGGCTGCCCCCTCCCTGGAAGTGAGGCCAGGTTGGATGGGGCCTTGAGCAACCTGGTCTAGTGGGAGGTGCCCCTGCTCATGGCAGGGGGTTGGAACTAGATGATCTTTAAGGTCCCTTCCAACCTAAACCGTTCTATGAATCTATGACAATTAGAGAATTTGTTTGATAAAATAACACGAAGAAGAAAACAACAGTACTAATGATAATACTAATGGAACAATAGATAAAGTGAGTCATAGAAGCCAGGAAGGTTTTACCTGTGCCCAAGACACCAACTTTACCTGCTGCAGCCGCACTGAAGCTACATGCTGAAGCAAATTTAAAACAGGCACGCCCAGCCTGCACCTTATATAGTGACCTAACTCAGTATGGTGTTGAATATCCCGTTGTCTAGTCCAGTTGTTTATCCCAGCTGTGGCCCCCTCCAGCTGTAACAACTCCCAGCTGCTTGGGCCAGCAGTTGTTTGTGATAATTAACCTGAACCAAACCCAGGACGCTTGCCGTAAAAAGATACTTTAATAGAATGTAGGAAAAAGCATGGAAAGCTCTGGAAAACATGGCTTTCAGTAAAAGATCCGATCAGCTCTACAGTTTGCCCAAGAAAAGAGGAAGAAGCCCCCTAGGGTGAGTTATGCAAGTATCCTAAGTGAGTTATGCACAGAGAAAAAAGTTGCTTCCTGTCCAGCAGCAGCAGCTGACATGCTAGCAGCTGGCAACTCGAGGAAGCTCTTGAGTTAGCTTTGCCCTGTACTTCTCGTCTTTCAGACAACCCCAAGTCATCCCCACCTCCAGGACTCCATGCAGAAGCTGTTGGCACATTCTCCTTGGCCCGCACTGTGCAGCAGGAAGGCCCTTTGGCCCCAGGTGGCTACATCCACAGGTTGATCCTGTGCTGGAGCCAGATGGTACAGCCAGCATCACGTGCACGGGCTGTTTTTAGTGAGGTTAAGAAACTTAGCCCCCACGGAGCGACGAGCTCAGCATCTGTCTAACTCACTCACCGCACCTATTTCTGCACCGGATGTTGGCTGAGAGTGGGCTATTTTTAACCGTCCCTGGTTTACTATCTTCTTTCTAGCTGTTATCATGGGCCAAGAGAGGATCTGTGCGCTTTTCATGAGAAACTCACTGCTGATCCCAGGCCAGATAAGCCTATAGAAAGCCATCATCACTACCCCTGAGCCCAGCAGAGTCTGGGCACAGGCTCTCTCTCAGCACTAATGGAAGTGACTACTTTCTAACCGCTTCCTTTCTTTCTGGGTCTCTCTCTCCCTCCTGCCCCTCCTGGCAAGTTCATTTCCTGTTATTGACAGCAGCCCCTGCACCCAGTGAGAGCTCACTGTGCTCAGTGCCCCCACGAGAAAACAGCCCAGGGGCTGGAGATAGCCGGGCTGTGCAAAGCAAACCCTGCCGAGCTTTCCGGGGCTCAGTCCATGCTGCTGGGTGCAGAGGTCCTTGCTGCTACAGAGTGCAGCGTGCCAAGGGATCCAGGATATGAATGGCACGATGTGTCTTCAGGATTTTTGGGCCTTTCTGTGCCTTTTTCGTACAGAGTTGCTTTGTCCTATATGCTCTAGGGGTGGAGAGTTGGCAGCTGAGGAGGTTCCTCGTTCCTGGGAGCCTTCTTCCTGCCCACGTACCTCGTAGTGTTTTACAAGCAGGTACTGTGGTCTAGAGCCTCCCAAGACATGTGTGTGTCTCTTGGCCTGGAGAAAACCAGGTGCCACCCTACCAGGATTCCCCTGTAAGGCAGACAGCCAGTTCCTTGGGAGAAACTGAGGCCCACAGAGGTTTCCAGGCAGCCTTTCCAAAAGCACAGTGCTCTTGGAGGCAGACAAAGAAGTGCAAGAAAAGCCCAAGCGACACGTGGATGAGCAAAATGCTGCCACTGATGCGGAGGCTGTGTCCCCTCGTGGTGCAGCAATGTTTCCTTGGTGACCAACTGGCCCTATGGCCCTTGCTGTGCCTCTGTGGCTATTCCTCTGACATTTATTAGATAGAGTCAAAATCTCAGCATCTTGGGGATCTGGCCCCACATGCTGGCTTAGTTCCCCTCTACCCTTACCACTCAACTTAGAAGCAATCCTCCGTGCGTGTTAATGGTTGGACTTGAGGGTTTTAAAGGTCTCTTTCAACCAACTTGATTCATGATTCTAGGCATGAAGGTAAAATGAATGGGGAGAGCTTGTTACCCCACAGGGGGAGGAATAAACCATGCTGATAAAAAGCACCTTCACACTAAGACACCTTTCCCAGGGCATTGTTCCTTGTGCCCACATGCTCCTCTTGAGCCCACAGCGGCACCATCATTGCTAACCCCACACCGCTGGGGCTGCTGGTTCGCTTGCTTTGCCTCTGACTTTCTATTTCCAAAGTTGGAGGAAAGCTCAGCTTGTTTGCAGGACATGTGGGAGAATATCTTATTTCAGAAACCTGAAGTGTTTCTGCTCAGCAGTCATTCGAAGAAGAATACATCAAAACAGTTAAGAAATCCAGGTGATAAACCATCCTTTTGGTTGTCCTTGAGGAGAGGGGCAGGAGTGCAGAGGCTGGTGAGATCAGCTGTGGATGCCTTGAAAAAACAAAACAGTAATTGCTTAATTGCTTCCAGCCAGAGCTGGGCAGCAGCAGGACTTTGCACAGACTGTCACTGGCAGTGAGGAGGAAGGTCACACGTCCGCTCCCTCTCACTCTCCCACCTCAGGATCAGCTACATCCCAGCAGGATGCCCAAGGGTCCAGGCTCACGTACAGCGTTTCTGTGTGGGCTTAGAGCTCCCCGTGGCCCCGCCGACACGGGCTGCGCATGGCAGACGTTTGCACACCGCGGCACGGAGCGCAGGGGCTGTCCTTGGGAATGTGCTCACCCGGGGAAAGCTGGAGCAGCGAAACACTGTTCTCTGGGAAAAGCGCAATCTGCAGAGGTGCTCCGCTCAGCTCTGTGGTCCTGGCCGTCCCCAGGTCAGCGGGTGCGTGACGTGGAGCCCCCTGATACCGAGCCGTAACCAGGCTGCTCACACCTCCCCTGCAATCATCTCTGTGGGATGCTCGAGCTAATTGCAGAGTCCTTCTCACTCCTACCGGGAGCCGATCGTCTGCTTTTAAGTCTGCTGAATCCCGAGGCAGCTGCTTCACCTTCAAGCCCATGAGCGATGTTTAGGCAGCGAAGGAGATGGGCTAATTTCCAAATGCATGCAGGATGTCCAGAGCCCCCAGTTATGTCAGCAGGAGCAGGAGCAGCCCTTTCTGAGCTCTGGACCCAAAGGTGGCGGAGGCCCAGCGAGACGAGGCCACAGTGCGGTAGGCAATCCTTGGGGAGAGAGACCGCGGGGCGACATCTGCATTTTGGGTGCCAGTTCAGTGCCTGTCTGTGCTCAGGTGACTTTGGGGCCACATTGCTATTTCGAGAGGGTTAGGATTGGTGCTGGGCTGTGTGGATCAGGGCAGGGTGGCTGGGAGAGAAGGCTTGTGCTCGGGGGGCTGCAGGGCAGAAATTGGAGTAAGGACTGGCTGGGCTTTAGTGGGGAGAACAACTTCCACTCCAAAGCTGGGAGGTGGACTTTGCATCAGGGAATTGCCTATGAGGGTATGGCCAGAGGATGCTCAGGGTGAAAAATGGCCCCATGGAAGTGGAGTTGTAAAATACAAATGAACAGCCAGCAAGTACCAGCTAGAGATAAATCCAGATCTCCCTCCCCAAAGCACCAGCACTCCATGTCCTGCTGGGCTTATTGAAAATAAAACCACAGCCATATAGCCCCTTGAAGACCCCTGAGGCACTGCGATGAACCTCTCCAGTCCCTACATGCAACTCATGACGGGGCACACGTGGGACCCCATGGCTGACACATTGCTGGGCAACTCATGTTGGGCCAGGGTGGATGGCTAGTGTGGTAATAGCTGGGACCCTTTCCTTTGTGTCTCCATCACCAGTCCTCTGCTGTCCCAGCACCACTCTGGGCTTCGTCATTACCTCCTGAAACACAAACACCATACTCACTCACCTTACTTGACCGTGTTTGGTGCTGGGATTGTTGTGAAGGTGGGATGCCTCCAGGAACAGGAGAAAGCTGGGGCTTCTACAGGGGGGCAGGGCAGGGATCCAGCAGTGGGGAGGCTGTTGTTCTGCTCTCAGTGTGGGCTGTGAGAGTGCAAGGGTGAAGGCCACCCTTGAAGGATCCAGGCACTGACACCCTGCTGCCAACAAGGTCAGAGCAGAGAGAACTGCTGGGGATAAGGAATGTTCCTCTTCTGGGCTCTCACCCCTCCTGCCCCACCAGGGGAAGGTGGGAAGATCGCAAGGGGCACAGCTGTGGGTCTGTGGGACCCACCCCAGAGACATTTCCTTCAGTGCTGCTTCCCTCCATCCCCTCCTGGGCTTTGTCCTCTGGGGACTGTCTGGTTCCTAGAATTGTAGACTGATTTGGATCGGAAGGGACCTTTCAAGCTTATGTAGTCCCACCCTGCTGCAGGGAGCAGGGACATCTGCAACAGCAGGGTGCTCAGAGCCCCATCCACCCTCACCTGGAATGGTTCCACAGATGAGGCAGCGACCACCTGTCTGGGCAACCTAAGCCGGGCTCTCACCACCCTCAGCAGCAACAGTTTCTTCCTTCTCTCCAGTCTAAATCTCCCTCTTTTAGTTTCAATCCATCCCCCCTTGTCCTGTCCCAACAAGCCCTTCTGCAAAGTCTGTCCCCATCTTTCTGACAGGCTCCTTGAAGCCCTGACAGGCCCCCAGAAGGTCAACCCGGAGCCTTCTCTTCTCCAGGCTGAACAAGCCCAACTCTCCCAGCCTGGCCTCCCAGCAGGGGGTTCCATCCCTCAGTTCCTCTTTGCCTGTGGCAGGTTGTGATAGAGGCGGCTGCCCTAGAGTCCTACTCCTGTCTTGACAGGAAAGTGCCCCTGAGTGGGGTTCTGCTCCCAGACTGGACACTCTCTTCCCTCAAAGCCAGGCCCCCCATGTCCTCCATGGCCCCAGCAGCCCCTTCTCGTAGGAGCTGGTGGCGGCCCCATGCTCTGAACTCCAGGCCAGCCTGATGCATCCGGTGCAGAGCTGATGGTGCAACACGGGACAAGCGTGGCTGACCCACAATGAAGTGCCTCTTGCCTCACACCAACTGACAGAGTAGCTCCTGGCTTTTTGTTCACCGCTGCGCCCCTCTGAGACCCATCCTGTGTCCTTTTGGAGGAGCAGAGTGGCAGCATCATTTTCCAAGCTGAGGTGTGGAGGTGGCTAGAAGTAGTGTGCAGGGAAGTGTGTGCGTGTGTACCTCTGGGACCTCTCCGCTCTGCAGAGGACAAGGAGGTGTCTGTGTGCCCTTCGCCTGCACGGCTGGACACCGACTCCTGTATAAACAGGGGCGTTCTCTCTGCACGTGTGGGTGTGCACCCTGCCCACGTGCTGCTGCGAGTGGGCGAACGGAGGGGGTGGTGCCATTCCCAGATGGGCAGCATCCCACGGGGGTGGGTGCAACAAGGCATGGGGGTGGCAGGGGGAAGGTTACTGCAGGAGCGGCACTGAGAGCTGAAAAGTGCCCTGGGACCAATGGTGCGTTTCTGCTCCAGCTGCTCCTGGTCTCCCCTCACATCCAGTCTATGCCCCCCAGTTCAGGCTTCATTTTCTACTAGCACCTTGTCTTTTGTGCTGTGGATCTCCACTGGGTTGTGGCCTCTCATGCTCTATCTCCCCACAAATACACCTCCCCTGTCATGTCTCAGCCTGCTGGTGCTTCAGCAGAGGGGAAGAACAGAAGCCCTGCTGACCAGATGGAAGTGTACTAGGCTCCATTTGTGCACCACCAGATGCATGGAGGGGTCAGGAGGTCTCAGCAGAGCAGATTTTTCTGTCCCTGGGAGCCTGGGCCATGACACATCCTTGCACCACATCTCTGCTTCCCTCCTGTGTTCCCTCCACCATGAGTCACGATGGTCAGGACAGTCCCTTCAGTCTCCATCAGTGTTTTCTGACAAGGAGAGCATTTGTGGTGTCAGGTGTGGCTCCCAGGGCCTCTCTCCTGGGTGTCCTTGGTCTCAGCCAGCACAGGTACACACATGGCTGGTAGAGACGAGCCAGTGATACAGGGAGGTCCATGAGTGGCAGAGGGAAAGTGTTGTGGGGGTTTCTGGGGTACTTCAGTAAGCCTTGATGTTCTTTTGCTTCAGAGGCAGAGGATACACAGCCTCTCAGTATCTGAGTTTCCTCCTAATGCGTGGTGCGTGGTCTCTGAGGCACAGGAGTGACCCAGGTCCCGGGGTGACCACACAAGGGCTCATTTTGCAAAGGGAGTGCATCTGCATCCTTTGCTGCAGCTTTCAGGAGGGTTTCATGAGCAGGCAGAACCTGGCAGGAGGAGGAAGGGTCTTATTGCTGGGGGAATCTCAAATCCTTTGAAATAGCCATCAAATCTCTTGGTCACTGGGCCACAGATCACTAAAACTGGCAGCACACAGGGAGCTCCTGGCCTCCATAAACCACTTTTGCAGCTTAACTTTATTTTCTTGGATGAATTCATGTTTGGATGAAAGGTTCCTATTCACTTTGGGGAAAAAGGGTCAGAATCCAGCTCCCAAAGGCCGGTGCTGCCCTCTGGCCTCCTGCTCACTGTGCTCCATGCAGAGGAGTCAGATGTGCCTGTGGTGCCTCTTGGATACAGCAAGGGCCTCTGGACAGCCCAGCTCTGGGGATCGGAGCTTTGTTTCTCTGCCCCATGGGGTGCTGCTGGGTTTTGTGGGTATTCGCTGGTCCCTACAAGGTCTGTAGGTGTCCATCTGTCTCTGTCCTCCCCATCACAGGCACCTGACAGTTGGATGGGTTGGAGGCGAGTGTGGGAGCACAGATGTCACTGACACATGTCCAAAGACTCATGTGTGCTGGCAGCTCCATGGTATCTGCCCTGGTGCCATGCTGAGCATGTCTCTTGCTCGTCCCTGTGCCAGGGGAACAGGGCAGAGAGGAGGCAGCAAGTCTGTGCAGGGTTGGGCCAGCAACAGGCAGGAAGGGTGGCCCCAGGGGTTTGCATCTTGGCTGCATCCTCAGGGACCCCTTCAGCTCAAAGCCACCCAGATAGGAGAGGGGTCCACTACACTAAGAGGGCAGATAGGGCAGATACAGTCCCAGCCTCAGTCTCGCTGAGGAAAGAAGCTTCTGCATTATCTGACAGGCTGATACTTGAGAAAAGAACCTTCTTTCTTTACTCTGGTCCTTACTGAGGGCAAGTTTATCCAGCCACCTTGTTAAGTACTGTACTGCTGGTCATCTCAGGAAGACTTCTCAGTGAGAAGATGGAGGATGGGGAGGAAGGGCAGTGCTGGGGCTTGTTTGTCCACGGTGGGGCTGTCTCTAGGCCCTTACAGCCAAGTTCTTTCATCTCATATAGGACAAGGAGCATTTCCTTAGTCCATCCTCAGGCTTGGTAGAGTCCAGTCCAGGTCTGTAGAAGCTGTGGCACCCTAGGATCTGCTCATAAGACACAGCTGCTGGTGGCCCTTCTCTCCAGGATAAGGTTGCTCTGCTGCTGGCCAAGCCCAGCACTGTGCTCTGGAGCTTGGGCCCTCTGATCTCCCAGGTCTTTGATAAAAGGTTGCACTGACAAAGTCTCCCATGGGCCACCAGCAAAGAGAAGCCAGCGAAGCAATCAAGAGGAGAAGGCATTTGGGATGCAGGGTCTGTGGTGGCTGCTGAAGACACAATGGAACTGCTGCAGCGCAATGGGGTGGGGGCAGAAGAGGAAGGAATCTTGCAGTGTCTTTGCAGAGCTGGGGCAATAACAACAGGAAGAGCAGCACGGCTGTGGTGGGTGGCAGAGGGCATCGGCAGGAAGGATGTGCAGTGTCCAAAGGGCAGGCCTGTCCTACCTGAGACAGATCCTCCAGGGACCTTCCTTCCCAAATGCACCCCCTTCCCTGTCCTGCTGTGGAGAGGGTGCTCCCATGTCTTTCTCCGAGGTGCCCAGAGATGACCCTGGGTGCAGAAGGGTGGCAGGTGGCATCCACAGGGACACGGATTAGGGGACAGTAGGGTAGCATGAGGACCAAATTGCACATGGCCAGGCATTGAGGATGGGAGGCACCGAGCCCTGGCTTGCCCTGCAGCACGATTGGGAGTGGCTGGTGCACAGCCTGGGCAAGGGGAATATGGTCAGGGATGGCAGGACTCATCCCAGCTCCCAGTGGGGCAGGTGGGGTCTGGTGTTTTCAGAGCAGCACCACCATTCCACGAGGAGAATCCCACCTCGACCCTTCTGCCAGAGGCCCCAGCCCCATGGCCAGGTCTTGCCCATCCTTCCACGCCCCATGGGCCGGCACTGGCGCTGGCCATGACTGGTCACGGAAGGCAGTGAGCGCACCCCACCAGCCCCACCGTTCTTGGGGTGGCAGGGCCGTGCCCGCGGGAGCAGGACGGGGCTTCGCCGGTGGGGAGCNGCAGGGCAGCAGGTAGGCAGCCCCCGAGCCCACCCGCGGCACCCACTGAAGAGAGGACCCGCACCGGGCGCTGCCAGGCCCTGGTGCCCGTGGGCAGTGGGCAGTGGGCAGGTGCTGACTGCTGGGCAGCCCCGGGCTGGGCCAGGTTGCTGGGCAGGGTGGTGGGGATGCTCTTTCTGCAGGTGCCGGCAGCTGAGGCTCTTTCCAGGGCCCTCCTGCCTTCCAGGAGCCTGGCTGGGGCATCTTGCAGGTGTTTTCTGACCAGTGCTGGAGCCTGCTGCTGTCTCTGGTCAGGTGTCTCCTGGTGCTGTACCTTCTGGGGAAGAGCCGCTCTCGCACTGCCTATCTGGGGGCCACCCCAGCAGCACAGGCCCCCTGAGGACCCCTGCATGGGACATGGGTGTGGTGTGCATCACAGCAGTGGCATTGCCACCCCCAGAAACGTCGCTGGGCACCAGGAAGACGTGGGGACCAGCTCATGCCCCGGCCACATTCCTGAATGGCACAGCCACAGCATGGGCCTGCTCTTCTGCAGGACCTTCCTGCGCTGATAGGGTTCCTGGGATCCCACTCTTTTCCCACCAAGAGCTCTGACTTCAAAGCATCCTCTGTCCAGTTGGGTCTGTCTCCTCATGGAGGGAGCAGGGGACAAGAAGGAGCTTCACAATCCCAGGTTACTGCCTACATCATGAGGAGCTCTGCTCAGAGGTGAACCAGCACCATCTGCATTTTCCGGTCCCTGTCATGAGATGTCCTGGAGCTGGTGGTGGCAGAGCCCTGGCACACTCTTCCATCTGAGCTACCCCATCACCTCTTCCTCAACCACCCAGATAGAGTAGTTTCCTCTTGACGGTTGGTGAGACCCACGGGGTGGAGGAGGCTGTCCCAGGGTCATCCTTCCCTCGCCAGAGCCATGAGACTGTTGAAGATGCCTGCCCTCATGTCTCCCCGCAGCAGGAGCTGGCCATGCGCCTTGGGGTGTCTATAGCCCTGCTTGCCTCACCTGCCAAATGCTACTGTACTCATGCAGATCCCAGCTCTTCCACCATGTTCCCATGCCAAAGCAGGCTTGCCAGGGAAGGGTTGGAAACACAGGGCGTGTGCTTCCCACGGAGATGGAGAGCATCTTGGGCTTCCCTAAAACCAGATCGTGTTCTGACAACACATGGTGTTGGCGTCCTCTGCTTGGTACAAGCTGATGGTCATTGGTGCCATGCCCAGGGTCACCAGTGGGTGACTGTGTGGGCTTCAGTGCTGCGGGTGTCCTGGAGGGTGAACATGTTGGGAGCTCTTGCTGTGCTCCCCATCTCGATGCAGGGGCTGGAGCTCCTGGTTCCAGGGAAGCTAAGAACTTAAAACCTGTCCCTTGCTTAGGGACCATCCATGGAGGAAGGAGGCATTCAACCTCATGATAGCTCTCAGATCTGCCTTTTCTTTTCCAGCTGCTTCTCCTCTGATGTCTCCTTAATTTCTGGGGAGCTGAGGGTCCCCTGTGTCCTCTCCTCGTGCTTCAGAACGAGGGCTTTGTGGCTGCCACAGCATGGTACAAGCCTGCGTGGTGTGCTCCAGAGTTCCTAACGGCAGCCTGCCAGCCTGGGCGGCTGGGGCAGACATGGACAAGACGGACAAGCCCAGCCCCTCTGCCAAGAAGCATGTACGTCTTCAGGAGAGGTGAGCATGGCTGGACAGCACCTGCAGCCCAAAGGCTGCCCTGCCCAGCCCAGCCCAGGGGGTGGGTACCCACAGCACTGCTCAGCCCCAGGGCTCAGGCTCCCCCAGACTTCCTTTCCCCCAGCCAGCCCACTGCCTGCTGACTTGTGCAAATGCCCTGACTTGTGCAAATGCCCTGACCCCCCACCCAGTCCAGGCCAAACCTAGACACCCTCCTTTGGGGGCTTTCCAGCAAAAAGGTGAAACGACCAGTTAGTTCCTTGTTCCTCAACCCCCCTCCCGCTCCCCTCATCCTCTAGGATTTCTACCCAACCCCTTTCTTCATCCTCTGTTATACTTGTCTGGCTTTTGCTCGGTGTGGGGTGGTTTTGACTGATGATGTGGATGGCTGAGCTGTCCTCCTGTCCTGGGGTGGCAGAGGATCAGCCTGGGACCCCTTTGCCTCACAGGAGGGGCTCCAACGTGTCGCTGATGCTGGACATGAGCTCACTGGGGAATGTGGAGCCCATCCAGGCTGTCTGCACACCACGAGACATCACGCTGAAGTTCCTGAGGACATCCAGCCATGTGCTGAGGCGAGAGGAGCTCCAGCAACACGCCCAGAGCCTGACCCAGCTCCAGGAGGAGTTTTCGGTGTGACGCTCCCCTCTCTTCACCTCATGCGGGGACTGGCAGTGGGGGAGACTGGCAGGGGTGGACATCTCCAAGGGAGGCTTTGAGCCCAGCTGTGCCCCACAGCACCAGTGGCAGGGAAGGCGATGTGGGCAAACAGAGGTGAGGGATGCTTTGGGTATCCCTTCTGGCTGCCTGCTCCCTGGTGCACAGATGTCTGGTTTGTGTCCCTGGAAAGCCTGTCCTACCCTCCCGTGCCAGGCTTTTACCCCAAGGTGGCCTCTCTGGAAGCTGTCTCACCACATCTGTGGAGGACAGGGCTTATCCCAGGAGCTGACATCTCTGGTGATGCTGGGAGGTCCCTGGGCCAGCCTTTCATTGCCTGGGGCACCAGCTCTGCCATGACAAGGGGACCCAAGCAGCAGCAATGTGGTTTTCCTCATAGTTGTTCTCTCCCCCGGCAGAAAATCCCACCCAACTTCGTCAGTCCGGAGGAGCTGGAGATCCCTGGACATGCCTCCAAGGACAGATACAAAACCATCCTCCCCAGTATGTGCCATTGCATCCCTTTGCCTCCCATTTGCCCAGGTGCCACATGCAGGGAAAGGGATGTGTTGTGTGTGTGTCTGCATATGGAGGGTGTGCATGGGAGGGGGTGACTCAGAGCAGCCCTGGCACTGGGATGAGTGCTCCTGGGTGCTCTTGGTATTCCTGCCATGCTTGTTCCTGCTCCCCATGTTGAAGGAGCAGGGTGCTGTGTTGCACGGGGTGTACACTGTGTTATGGGCTGGTACATGGGGAGCTAGTCCTTGGGGTGTATTCCCAGCATGTGCAGCACACAACAGCCTGGCCTGGGCTGCTCCCTGCCACTGTGGGGCCTTACATGTCCCAAGGGCATGTCACTAGGGGTGTAAAGGCTGAAACCTTTATGGGAGGACTCATTTGGACTCTACTCAGGCACTGTGGGAAGGCCCTGGGGGGTCGTTGGCAGAGGAGTTACCCACATGCTCACGGCGGTACAGGCAGGCTTGAGCACAGCTGATTGTACCCTGCCATGGCTGTGAGGGTGAAGTGGGGCTAAAGGGGGCCCAAGGGAGGATGCTGACAACTCTGAACATGACTTGGAGCTGGAGGACTTGGCCTCTAGCCTCTGGAGCTGAGGCAGGGAGGATGGTCAGGGTCAGTCTCTGAAAGACTGTCTCTGGGGTAATGGCTGCCATGTCTTTCAGATCCTGAGAGCCGAGTCTGTCTCAGGAGGGCAGGGAATCAGGAGGAAGACAGCTACATAAATGCCAATTACATCACGGTGAGTTTTGCGCCTGGTTGGAGAGCAGGTGGTGTCCCAGGTCCTGCAGCTCACGGCTCACAAAGCATCAGGCTGCAAACAGTCCTGCAGGTGCCACACTGGGACCTACGTGCTGGGGCACTGACTGTCCCCCACTGTCCTGCACCCTGCTGCTTGGGCGAGCTGAGCACCTGTGTGGACTCCCTTGCAGTGGCTTCTCCATCTCTTCCTCATTGTCCATTGTCTGGCAAGGCCACAGGAGGCAAGCTGTTCAACCCTTACACATCCAGGGATTTCCTCTCTGCTCAGGGTGGGTGTTGCAATTTCCCAAGGGACGTTGGCAAATGGGAGGGCATGACTGAACTTCAACACCCGATGGAGTCCCTTTCCATACACTGAGATGTCCCCAGACTCAAGGGTGTTATTTCAGGCAGCCTAATTTATGAGAATCATCCTCCTGTGCAAATGACCCCTCCCAGGCTGCAGTCTCTCGCTTATGCTGAGCCATACATCACCTTGAAACAGGCTCTTGTGTCAGTCAGGTGCCAGCTTTGCCTGGTTTGCAGGCTTCTTTCTGAGCAATTCATCTCATTTCAGCACCCCTCCCCCTGGACAGGCCAGGAGCACTGGGAAGCAGAGGTGGGTCCATAGCCAGGAGGGCTGTGGCACAGGGCGTGGCAGGAGGAGAGCATGGGAATGTGGGATTCAGAAAAGCAGCCCACAAAAGTGCCCTCTGGTATGACAGACAGATCCCTGGAAGACGGCCTGAGGGTGCAGGTTGTAGTTGGAGGGCATTTAGCAGCCTTTCTTTCCCAGTAGTGCTCGTGGGTGTGATCCAATGAGGCAGCAGCGGTGTGAGCTGCCAGCACCCTGCGGTGATGGCCAGAGTCTGGCTTTGGGCATCATGCCTAAAACTGCTGGGAGGCTTGCTGGTCCAAATGGGGCTTTGAACACGGGCAGCAGAAAACTACTTGTAGAGGAGTGCAGCTTCTCATCAGGTGACACCATCACCCTGCCCACAGGCATCAGGGTGCCCAGGAGCACGTGACATCCTCTCTGCCTCACAGGAGTGCCAACAAAAGCGCACAAGCACTCCCCATCCCTATCTCACACACATATATGTGCACACACCAGAGCATGTGTGTGCCCACACATCCCTGTTTAGAGCTGGTATTTCCTGACCCCTTCCTTCCACTTACCTCCTCAAGGGTGTCACGGTGCAGGAATTTGTGGGCACAGCAGCAAATGAGCAATCCAGCAATCCAGCCTGCTTCTGGCACACTTGGGAGGCACAATGAGTCTGAAAGAACTCTGCAGGTAGTTGGTTGCATCAGGCCCCGACTGGGATTGACTGTTTTTCCTGCTGACCATATCCCATGAAATGTTTTTGAGCATGAGGAGCGGGTCGGGGGAAATTCCCAGAGCTGACACTTCCAGATCTTATTGCAAGGCTCCTTCTGAAAGGGAAGTCATATTTCCCAGGAAAAAAAGAAATAATCTTGAGGCATGAGAAAAGGGCTGTACAAAATGTTCCTGAACCATAACTGCCGGGCCAGTGCCACTTCTTGTAGGACCAAACTATTAACAGGACCATGGAAAGACCTGGATTCAACTGCAGGGATTTGGAAGCAATTTTAACCAAGATCTCTTTTGATGAGTGCTCTGGCTGCATCTCCCAGCATCCCCCAGGGCATCCTCATCCAGGTGTCTAACTCATCTCTGCATTGCAAAATGGCATCTCCTGGTGGGAGCCGAAGTTACGGGATAGTGACCCTGGGAGGCTTTTCCACACCTCTGCCTGTGCCTGCCCTCCAGCTCTTGCCTGCTATCGCTGCATGCTCTTCCCTTCGCCGAGCCAGCAGCGCTGCTCTTGAGGCCGTGATGTGAAGCAGGAGCTGAGCAGGACTCACCTCTGAGATTTTCCCTTTCTTTGGCAGTTTTATACTGTGGGAGGAAGTGACTGAAGAGGTAGAGGATGCTTGGAGCTGTGAAACAGAGGCTGGGGCAGAAGCAGAGCAGGGACCTGTGCTGATCACCCCTCCAGGTGTTCCCAGACCCAGCCTTCCCACTGCTGGGCAGTGTCATGTCCCCTCCTGAACCTGGTGAGAGGCAAGACTGATAGGAGCCAACTTGGACTATCTCAGGTCCCGGCAAGAGAAGGGTTTGATGACTTCTGCTTATTCTTGTGCAAATGCCTGCACTGAGGAGCGCTGCTCCCTGCATGAGCTCTGACTGGCCAAGGCGTCTGTCCTGCTACCGGTTGTCACCAGTAACCTGGAGATGCAAGGAGCTTGGGTGTACATGGCTTGCTTCATGGGCTTGCTCCTGGGTTGTGGGACCAGGAGGATGGAGAGGATGTCTGGTAGTTCACGATCAGGTCTATAAAAGCATTTCAAGATCACCTTAGTAGGAACAAGCTTGTGTGCCTCAGCCTCTCACCTGTCGAGGAAGGAAAGCACCATGAGGGCTGCAATGGCCTGGAGGTCGGCTCCCCTCACACTCCCTCACACTCACAGTGTCACTGACGGACCATGTGCTTGGCAGGGCTACGCTGGGCGGCCCCGGGAGTACATCGCCACCCAAGGACCCATGCTGAACACCGTGACTGACTTCTGGGAGATGGTGTGGCAGGAGGAGGCACACCTCATCATCATGATAACCAAGCTCCAGGAGCGCAAAGAGGTACCATTGTCACCCCCTAGGCCCCAGCTCAGCACCCCAGCCAGGAGCAAAGGGTGGGGTGGGGTCATAGCAATAGTAAAGGGTTATGTGAGACCAGATGTGGGGGCTGAGCACCCTCTTGCTTTCTCTGCTTTGCTCTCAGAGGGTACCCCAGAGAGATCACAGAGAGGAGGAGAGCCCCATGGTTGCAGCCTTGGCCCCACCCAGTAAAGACTCTCCTCTTCATGTGGTCCCTCATGCACTGGTCATATTTTGCCAGTTGGATAATAAGGTAAAGAGATCAGGGTAACCCCTGGGAGAGGGAGCAGGAGCAGTGGGCAGCAGTGTCCCTTCAGCCCGAAGCAACTCTCCTGCTGGCCTTGGAGCTCTCAGCCAGTGGATCCAGGTTGGGATGGGAGCCGGCAGCACCATGCCCCTCATGGCAGCCACCCTGTGCCTTGCCTGGGATCCCTGGCTCCCCATCCAAACAGCACCTGACTGGAGGACCTGGCTCTTTCTTTCCTGGCCATATCCTTCCTCTCTTCTCTCCCTGGCTGGTGCAGCATCCCTGTGCCCTCCACCAGAAGGCTGGGTCTGGCAGGACGTGGAACGGCCCAGGCACAACACCCATGGTGCTGGGGAGAGCCACGTGGCCCTGGGGTCTGAAAGCCACATGGCAGGGTCTGGCAGAGGGTGCAGGGGGAACAGATGTGAGGAAAGCGATCTATTCTTTCCTTAGCTTCTCCTCTGTATCACTTCACATCCACCTTCCCTGCACCTCCACACCTCCCCTTCACCTCAAGAGTTCTCAGCAAATCACAGCTCAAATATCCAGTGAGTGCCTTCAGTATTTCCACTGCCACAAACCCTGCCTCATTCTTTCAGAAATGTGTCCACTACTGGCCTGAGAAGGAGGGCACCTATGGCCCCTTCACCATCCACGTGCAGGGGACGAGCGAGTATGTGGAATATGTGGTCCGGGATCTCTCCATCCAGGTGGGTTCAAGCTCCATTGTGGACCAGAGGGGGAGTCCAGCAGGGCCCAAGAGTGCCTCTGACACCCCCAGGCTCTCTAGTGGGATGGAGACGCTATGTGACAGGGGAGCAGAGAGTTCATGGCTCAGAGACCTGGGTCTTATGAGCCCCCTGCCAGATGAGGGGTCTGCAGAGCTCCTGCCTGACTGAGGGGACTGAGAAGGAGCAGGACCCAGCCCTGGGGTGCAGAAGAGAGGAGGTCAGCTGGAGAGAGCTTTTCTACCAGCCTGTTGTTCTTTACAACATGCTATTGGGCTCTGCCCTATGGGCTTTCCATAGTCAGCATGGGCCCAGCATGGGTCTTGCTGGCTTTGCCTGGTCTGTGAGGACATTGTTGGGACACACTGCATCTGTTTTCATCTTCTGGGAAGGGACACTTCCCAGTGTCCCTGGCCCATGGGTCTCTCCTGGCAGAGGCTCAAAGAAGGATCCAGGAGGAGAACAGGTGAGATGGGCACAGGTCACCCAGCCTCTGCTGAGCTGGACTCCATGACTTCAGTTGGCCCAGCCTAGCGAGTCCACATCCCGATTACTTTTTCTTCTGTGCTGAGAAAGCTTGAAGGTGAATGTCGTCAGGTCAAACACATCCTCTTCGCTTCCTGGCCGGACCAGCAGACACCTGAGTCAGCCAAGCCCCTACTGCACTTGGTGTCCAAGGTGGAGGAGACTCTGCAGGCTGCAGCCAAACCAGGGCCCATTGTTGTGCACTGCAGGTAAGATCTTTCCCCTCAACAGAGCCCCTTTGTGTTCTTCACCTGGAATCAATCTGAAATGCCAGCGAGGAAAATCCCACACATGAGCTGTGGTGCAGAAATGGCAGGGCATGGCATTCCCACAGCAGAGTTATTCAACCAGCAACTCCTGTCCTGGCATCAGGATGGTGGCATTAGCATGGTGCATACTGCACTGTAAAGAAATAAAGCAGGAGAAGGCTGCAGAGTCAGGACCCAGCCACCAGGCCCATGGCAATTCCACGGTTCAGACTCCTGCTTTCTCATCCACCGAGCATGGCCTGCAGCTCAGCTGTGAAGTGATTTTCCAGGGCAGCCCTCCTGGAGGAGGTGGCCTCTGTGTTTTTTCTCTCCCTGCTCAGTGAATTTGGGGACAGCGGAGCAGAGCACCTGGGTGTCACATGGTGCGCGGTGCCACCGGCTGGCCTGCCACCGTGTAAATCACTCGGTGCCTGGGGTTAGAGCACACCTGGAAGGAGAGGCGAAGGGGCTGCAGAGACTCCTGCCCTGGTCAGGGTCAGGGGGCATCAACTGTTTTTGTGCTTCCAGAGCAGCCTCAGTTGGGCCGTGTGACGTGGCAGGACCCCCTTGCCATGGCAGAGGGACACCAGCCTGTGTCTTTTGGCACTTGGCTAAGAAAATGGGTCTCAGATCTGGGAATGGGACTCCAGCATCCCTCTAGGAAGAAATCATGGGAGCAAACCAATCCAGGAGCGTGTTCAGCTCTGACAGATTAAGGTCCACGCAGTAGGTGCAGTCAGTACTCAGCAGAGCTGTGTCTGTCCCGCAGCGCAGGCATCGGCCGGACAGGCTGCTTCATCGCTACCAGGATCGGGTGCCAGCAGCTGAAGGACAAGGGGGAGGTGGATATCCTGGGAATTGTGTGCCGTCTCCGTATAGAAAGGTGGGTGCTCAGAGCAGACAGCTCTTTGGAGGGTCCTGATTGATGCCAAACCTGGGAGGAGGGCTGTGGGAGGGCCATGGGGATGGGCATCATGAAGGGTCGTGGAGACAATTTTTAATGGAAACCAGAAGGGTTGCTGAAAGATGCAGATGTGTCAACAACAAATGATTCCCCAGTGCTAGGCTGGTTTTGCTGTCAGGGCTGTTGTAGCTCTGGGGACCTGAGGCTACAAGGAAGGGGAGGGCGGCTCTGAACCTCACAGCCATTCTGCTCCTTCCAGCTCAGCCACTAAATCCAGAAAGACTTGGTTTTGACACTTTTCAAGAACTACCAGTAAAAATTAGAGCCAAATCAGTTGCTAATTTGCATTTTGAACAGCCTCACAGTGCTTCTGAGCTCAAATACTCTTTGGGCGGCTCTGGTACCTGTTTCAGACGTTGTGGATAAAGTAGGAAGATTTGTGCCTTGGGAGCCAGGGATGGGACTGTGGGCTTTGGTGAGATGTCAGTGGGACTTGCCTTTCCCTTGCAGGGGTGGGATGATCCAGACAAGCGAGCAGTACCAGTTCCTCCATCACACACTAGCTCTCTACGCTTCTCAGCTGCCAGAGATGGGAGGCCACTAGTGGAGGGTTCCCGCTGGGCTCCGGCTCCCCATTCTGACCTCTCCTGCACCAGCCTCAAGGATACCTCCATCAAAACTCTTTTTGCTGCTGCCAGGCCACAGAGTAGCAGCATGAGAATCCTTCAGGATGAGCGAGCACAGCTGAGCCAGCTCGTGGGGATTGTGGCTTCATGACCATGGGATGACCAAGGTTTGGAGGGTTCGCCTGAATTCAGTGAGTGTTTGAGGTGGCCGTTGCTGCTGGCTCAAGGAAGATTTCAACCGTGGAAAGAAGTTTAGGCTTTTGAAATGTGCAACATTTTAGCCTCAATCAGAAGAGCAAAGGGAGGAACCGAAGCTGGGTGAGCACTGGGAGCACGGTTTTCCCTTTAGCTGTACAGAAATATTAACCCTGTTAGATGCAGAGCCGGTAGAATTACCCTACAAATAAACAGAGCCTCTTTCCTGAGTGGATGTCATCTGTGGGCAGAGGCTGCGCTGTGGGCAGGGCTGAGCTTGCTCCAAAACAGTGCTGTGATGTTCTTGCTTGAAGAGCAAGATTACACCTTGATGGTTTAGCACAAAAGGTGCACAGTTGGTTGCCTTCATTCTGTGGCTCGCTTTCCTCTCCATCTTCATCCAACACCGTCTCAACAGCCTTAATGTCAGGAAGATTCCTTAGGTGTGTCTGCAGTTTTGCAAGCAATGTGTTCCCAGTTGCCTTTTGTTACAAGAGAGTAAAGGTTTTGCATTCTTGGTTCTTTGCTGAAATCAGAACAAAATCATATTTGGGTTTGTTGGGTTGTTTTTTTCACTGATAAATTGGGAAAAAAAAAAAGCGGGGGGGAGAAAGACTTTGGTACGAAGCACGAAGATGGAAATATTCTGTGAAATATTTTAAAGCTATTCAAAACTGGCCTTCAGCTGATGGACGTTGCATAACCTCTTGGGCAGTGAGGACAGCTAGGAAGCTGGGGGCTCCCTAGCCTGTGCCTGCTCATGCCCCCAAGCCACGGCATGTCCTGCTCAGTGGGTGAGATCCAAGGAAAAAAGGGTCCGTTCTCTTGGTGAAAGGGTCTGAACTGGCCTTGGCTCCCCGAATATTCCCAGATCAGGGCTGTGTGGATGGACCCCTCCCTCCACTGCTCTGTGGGTCCCCAAAATGCAGTTGAATGCCTGCCCAATGGTTTTGCCCTATTGCCCACTGCTCAGGCAGATTTGGGGATCTCTTGGGAGGAGAAATGTTTGAATGAAGTGAATGAAACAGTTGAATTGAAATTTGTGTCCAATTCTGGGCTCCCCAGTTCAAGAGAGACAAGGAACCGGAGAGAGTCCAACAAAGGCTAAGAGGATGATTAGGGAACTGGAACGTCTCTCTCATGAGGAAAGGCTGAGAGACCTGGGGCTGTTTAGCCTGGAGAAGACTGAGGGGGGATTTTATCAATACTTATATATGAAGGGTGGGTGTCAATGGGATGGGGCCAGACAGTGATGCCCAGTGACAGGGTAAGGGGCAACAGGCACAAACTGGAACCCAGGAGGTTCCACCTCAACATCAGGAAAAAAAATATTTCCTGTGAGGGTAACGAAGCCTGGACCAGACTACCCAGAGAGGTTGTGGAGCCTCCTTCTCTGGAGACTTTCAATACCTGCCTGGATGCAGTGCTGGGCCCTCTGCTCTGGGTGACCCAGCTTTGGCAGGGGAGTTGGGCTTGATGAACTCCAGAGGTCCCTTCCAACCCCTAACGTTCTGTGATTCTGTGGTTCTGTAAAATGATTGAGAAGTTTCCTTCTTAACTCTGCAGTTGTTCTGACTTGTCATCAGTCCATCAGTCCAAGAGGGAGGTCCTCAGGCCTGTATCACAGCACCAGGAAGAAGCCCACTCCCTGGCCCCACAGCAGGAAAAACCCCACATCTGAAGTAATGTCCTGCTACTGATGGCAGCTGGATCACCCCAGCAGAGCAATCTCCCCATACTTACCACCAGATCAACCCTTCCTCATGCCAATGATCCTGCCCAGCTGGGTGATGCAGAGGGCACCTTGGTCTCTGGGTGGCTCCTGCCTGGTGCCTGGACTCTTGGAGACTGCAGAGCCTCCATGAGCCCCCTGAAGGTCAAAGATGGCTCAGGACTTTGGATTCTCAGTTACTTTTATGTCAAATTCATGCCTTTGATGGTGTTTTTGAAGCCACCAAGTAGAAGTTTTGAGTTTGTCTAAGACAGGCTTTTTTCAGCTGGCCCACAGTATCCTCCTCCCCAAGTCTTTCCTCCCCACCTTGTCATCAGGCAGGTGAACTTGAAGACCCTACAAACTGCACCAAGGCCCAGTCTTTTCCTGTGCTCCTGGACAGCAGGACCGCTTTTCTCATGCTTTCAATTTGCTACCAAGAGAGGAATTGTTAGGGCAGACTTGCAGCAAGAGCTGCGCTGAGGGTCTCCCAAGACAAGCAGCAGCAGCCGTGCAGGTGGTGTTGTCACCCTCTCAAATTCCCCGCTGGGTGCTGGGAGGTTTACCAGTTCAGCTGTCTGATGAAGGTCATGATCAGTTAAGCAGTTTCCCTGTCTTTCAATCTCAGTTTCCAACAGCTCTATCTGTCTAAGACACTGATGCTGCACTGAGGATCTCTCCACTTTGGGTTCATTTCCCAAGTGCTCCTCGGGGCTGTGCTGGGCTGTCACCTGCATTACTGCAAAACCCCATCTTGGGGCTCACCTGATCTCAAGGATGAAGACGGGTATTTCATCTGGTCTCACTGTGTCAGGCTTACACTTAGGTCTTGGGAAACTGCCTCACCCTGTCCACAAAGACCATGGTGTGAGCCCAGTAGGCAAAAGGAAAGGAATAACTAGAAAATCTCATGTCTCCCTGTGCCCTGTGTTAAGATTAATCCCCTGAGCTTGGCCAGGGGTTTCAGCAGGGCCAATATTTCTCCTATTTCTCATTCCCCTCCACCTTAAAACCCTGGTATGGACCCACCTGTCTTTTTCCTTTTCATTGTGTTTCTGTGCTTTGCTGGATGTCCAAGCCCAGCTAACCAGGCAGGGAGCTTTGGTGCTGGGGACCCTGGGCTGCAGACTTCCGCGAACATGTCTCCAGGAGGCCAGGTCCTGCCTGGGGTTTAGGAAAAGTCCTTTCTCAACACATTTTGGCCTGGAGTTTCCCACGCTAGTAATCCATTTCCTACCCTTGTGACAGCTCACCAGGCTGGAGGTTACCTGGGATGGGAGGGAAAAACCTGGTGGCCATGTGGTGCACACCGCTGTAGTGGCACATATGGGCACTGCTGGTGACAAGGAGACCCAAGGTGCTCCACATTCATTGCAGCTGATGGGGAGTGCCAGTGCACTGCATCCATCCCATTCATCCCCACCAAATGTCACACACCACAGCAAGCTGCAGCCGGGCACTGCTTCAGCCAGCTTCTTGGAAGAGCAGGGCATGGGAGGTAGGATGTGCCAAAATCCAGCATTTTGTGTATCCAAAGCATGCTTTGACGTTTCAAGGGTAGCACTGGTGTCCCAGGAGCTCACAGAGGCCCCACGAGAGCACCAGCAGTAGGGGGGATGCCACAGAGAGACCACCCAGGAGCACCTCACCTAACACCACGGTTGACCTGGTGCCTGGGAGCTCCAGGCTTGTGTGGGGCATGGGAGTGACATCTTTGTGCTGGTCTTTGGTGGATAAACTGTGAGACAGGGTTACATGGAGAAAAAGCCATCATTACCCACCTGAACATGTGCACAGCCCTGACAATTTAGTTTCTTTAAGGAACCTGGTTGAGCAAGCACATCAATACCTTCTGGGAATTTCAAATATGCTTTTGTCCGGAGAGGTCCTGGAACAGTGCTGGCTCTTGCACAAGACATTTTGCCCAGTCCTATACACCTGGCATGGAGACCACAGGGTGATAGAATGTGGGACAGCACTGCAGAGGTGCAGCTCTGGGGACCAGGTCTGGCTTGTGCATCCCGGTGTGTGCCGCCGTGGCACCTCTGTAGGGAGCTGAGCTTGGGACCCCCTGCTTCAAACCAGCAGGAAACAGCCAGTTGTCTCCAAACCTGCCAGGGCTGACATGAGACCCTTTCCTTCTTGGGGATAAAGGAAATGGGGACCGGCAGAGTGGGGCTGGTAGTACATGAGAACACTCTTTTTTGCTTGTTTGCTTGTGTCTCTCCCAGTGTGGGGATGGACTTGCCCAGCTCCAGCCTCAGCTGCGAGGGGTGAGTTTTGTTTGCGCACTGGATGGATGGTGTTATCAGGAGGCAATCTCTGCCAACAGCCCAAATGCCACAGGGGTTTTGGGTGGGAAGCCTCAAACTGGTGTAGGGACATTCCATGGGCTGGAATCTGTTAAAAACAAAAATAATTAAAAAACCCACAACAAAACAGAACAGAACCTTTTCAGGCAGAAGTTACAAACAAGAATTGGAGGATGATGAATTTTTCTCTGGTATGAAGAGGATGGATGGAGTAATTACAGAAAGCAATGATATTGCTGCTTCCTTAGGCCTCCCTTTAGAGTGTGGGGACCTTTAGCAGGCTGCAGCAAAATGATTTCTGTCTCTGAAAACAAAGGCAGCTTCCCAGTTACTTACAGCATGTGATGGAAACTCTTTCCCACCATTAATTC
Source organism: Baryphthengus martii (assembly GCA_013396935.1). Taxonomy (NCBI): domain Eukaryota; kingdom Metazoa; phylum Chordata; class Aves; order Coraciiformes; family Momotidae; genus Baryphthengus; species Baryphthengus martii. The sequence continues at coordinate 394,562 of VWZK01014557.1, forward strand.
TCATGGGCTCTGAGACACCCCCACTGTGAGGCAGACCCAACCACAGTTTGATTTCGCTACTTCCTGTGTGCACACGTTTGTCTCAGGCAGCCCCAGCAGTGAATTCAGCACCTGTATCTCTCGTGGGAGCGTGAGCAACCTCCTCTGCGCATGGTCCTGCCTCTTCACCCGGGTGTAAGGGAACTTCAAATGCCCCTGTGTGTCAGCCCTGACTTTAAGACTGGCTCAAATCCAGCCTGGATGTCACTGAACCTTGTTGGCATCGCACAGATGGCAGTGGGCTGCCCCAAGCACTCAGCACCGATGTGGAAGTGCAAAGCAGACCAAAAGCCCCACCAGTACCTAGAGCACCGGAGCAGCTTCACATCCCCTTGCCACCCAGCAGAGCTTAGCTGAGTGAAAATAATGGGGTTTTGAGGCTGCAGGGCCCATCCTGATCCGTAACTGCTGGTGTGGCTGCAGGTTGTATAAATGTTTTACAGAAACATCCCTTGAGAAAGTTGTGCCTTTGGATTTTGTCTGGTGCTGCATGTGGAAAATTGCTCATCAGCTCTTGCATTGTTGTTCTGGGTTCCTGGCTCTGCAGAGATCTTGTCTTGGGAAATCAAAGGGTAAAAATATAAAACCACGTGCAGCCCATTACCTGGAGAAACTGAGGCCCAAGGGCAAAGTGCCAGGTCAAAGCCCAGCCTCCAAATCTACAAAACCACTGACTGTCCCATGACTGAAAACAGCAGTGGGTCCCCAACGAGGGGGCTCCATGAGGTTCCCTTTGTGCCTATGAGGTCCCCTCACACCACGACGCACCTCCTGTGCAGGTGGATCCCCAGGTCACCCTCATCTCACTTTTTGGTGTCTGCTGAGTCTTGGGAGCTGGGGTCCCTGCTGGGACCTCACCCTTGCCACTGCTGGTGTCACGCTGCCACATGGTCCTTCAGAAGTGTCCAGCGCTTCCACACTGCCACTTGTAGCAGCCCTGAAGAAGGGGCACCCATGGCAGAGGGGTGGCTCCTGCTGCACCACCCAAACTGCCTTGGCCACTGGCTGGGCGCCTTTTTCTGCCGTAGCCGTATCTCAGGCAGGTGAGAACAGGAGAACAGTGCTGTGGGCTGCAGCAGGGCTGGAGGGCAGGGGAGCAGCTCCACAGGCTGGCCCAGCCCTGCTGCACGTGCAGAGAGTCCTATGGGACCCCCAGGGGCATGAGGGAGACGCGAAAGAGTGCAGGTCTGGGGGCTGCCCGGCTGACATGGTTGGACGGGGCAGGTGCTGGCTGCTGCACAGGCTGTCCCAGGGTGCAGGGCATGTGCCAGGCAGTGCCGGGTGCCAGACACGTGCTGCCCAGGGCAGGTTACCGGGAGCAGGGGTCACTGGGTGCAAAAGGGCACAGGGGGCGATGGGGGTGTGGGGCATGCTGGATGCAGGAGGAGCAGGATTCAGGCTGCAGGTTGCAGGGGTGCTGGGGACAAGCGGTGCTGGGTGCAAGGGTATTGGGAGTCCAGCGAACGGTGGGTGCTGGGAGAACTCGGGTGTTGAGTGCAGGAATGGTTTGGGTATAGGTTGCAGGGGTACTGGGGGTGCAGGGATGGTTAGGGGTGCTGGGTGAAGGGGTTGCAGGGCACAGGGTGCAATGGCGCTGGGGTCGCAAAAGGCCTGGGGTCCTGAAAGGTACAGGGGAAAATTAGTGCAGGGGAACTGAGGGTGCAGGGTGTATCGAGGTGCTGAGTGTCAGCATGCAGGGAGGGGGGTGCAGGGTGTCAGGTGCAGAAGGCCCTAGCGGTGCAAGATGCATGTACACTGGAGTATGAGGTGCAGGGTTGCGGGCGCGGGGTGCAGGGCACGGGGTGCGGAGTCCAGGGCGTGAGGCCGGGCCGGGCGGGGCCGCACCGAACGTACCGTTCCTGGTGCGGCGGGTCCTCCTATCCAGCAGGGGGCGGCAGTGGCGGCGGGCGGCGCCCAGG
>VWZK01014557.1:396755-525257 GCA_013396935.1 Baryphthengus martii
AGCTCCGGGCAGCATCCAGCGGCCGCCTGCCTTACCCGGCCGCGGCTCCGCCTCTGGGGAGTGGCCGTTTTCGGGGCCGCGGCCGGTGTCCCTGGGTGGCCGCTGCCCAGGAGTGCGAGTGCCTCTGCCCAGAGAGCCGGGCCCAGCCGCTGCCCTCGTCCCCTTAGAAGCAGGCGCTTTGTCATCGCCGGGCCTAGCCCGTGCAGGTGGGGCCTGGTGAGGACCCTCCCGGGCTCGGTGCCACGGGAGTCATCAGCTCCATGGCCTCTCTAGGAGGTTATTTGCCTTGCGACTTCCGTCCCTTTCTTGGCCGGCACCCCCAGCAGCAGCGTTTCGTGGGTGCCGAGCTGCTGCACCCGAACGGGGCCACGACACCCACCCTGGGAACCCTTCAACCCCGGCCTCTCCCCGGCTGCGCTACCTCACCCGCGGGGTCCCTGGATGCAGTCGCAGAGCAGGAGCTGGGGACCCTCGGTCCTGAAGCCCAGGGTGTGGTTTCACCGGTGGGGATGCTCGGTGGAGTCTCCCCTCTGGCTTTTTGAGTTGTTCTCCCTCCAGACATGACGCTGCAAGGCGGGAGCTACTGACGGGCGGGTCCTGAAGGAGATGTTGCTCCCCGGGGGGGTTTCCTGGAAGGAGGGGAGTGCGGATACTCCAGCTGTCCCGGATCTCCCCGTGGGCCCCCTCGCCCATGCACGTTGCTTCGCTTGGTGTCTCAGCTCCAAAGCAAAGCAAGTTATTTCTTCCTCCTCTGGGCTCTGGAAGCTGCTGGGCTGTCAAAGGTGATTTTGCAGCTAATTCAGAGGCTTCGTTGTATTGTTGCCGTGCTCCCTGAGAGGGCTTCCCTGGATGCCAGGTGCCACAGGGACAGAAGCGTCCTTCCTGAAGTGCCCAGGGACAGAAGGAGGACACCCTGAAATACTTTTCAGCCCAGAGATGCTGCTGCTCCTGCCTCGAGCTGTTTTACTGGTGGTCACCACTTGGTGCTCAGGCCTTGTGCTGGTTCTCCCCACAGGCTCATGGCAGTCTTAGGGGACAGGGAGCTTTTTGGCTCTGGGACAGCGACCATGAGCACCAGTCCTTTTTAGGGTGACTGTGTCCCCATCGTTTGCATGTTTAATGGTTCTTTTTTGCAGTGCCATGTCGGGATGGGAAGCAGCGGTGCCACGTGTGGGCTTGTCCTGCTCTGCACCTGCCACATGCTGCTGGCCTGTTGATAGCAACACAGGCTGCATTAAAGAGAGAAAAGTAATGTAGTGTCTTTTTAAATAACCAGATAAGCTTTAAAAGGTGATGGAGCTTTATCCCAAACCTGCTGGGCTGAAATCATTGGAGATGGGCCTCATTCCCCTTGCCATGGCTCTTTCACCAGCTCGGCTTCCCTGCCTTCAGATGCCTCCTCCTGTCCTGGCTGTGTCTGCAGCAGGTGAGGCTCATCCTGGGCTTTGGTGGGGTTCCTGCTTCTGCAGGTCAACGCCCCATGCCTGGTGATTTTGCTGTGTGCAAGACCCCATCTGCAGGACCTGTGCACCGAGATTCTTTCTGCTTGGTAGAGAAAAGTGACGTCCAGGAATTACAGCAGCTTGAGGGAAGCTCTCTGTGTGAGGGCTCAAACTGGCTTCGTGGCCTGCTGGTGCATCAGGAGATGTTTGACACCCTTGTAGGGCAGTCAGGCTCAGGGTGCTGAGCAAGGAGCTCAGTCTCTGCTGAAATTTTGCCTCTGTGAAGTTATTTGGAAAATTAGATTTTGTGGCAGGTGTGCATAAAAAAGAGGCACTGACCTTCGAGAAAACATCCTGTAAATGTCTTGTCAGGGACAGCTGAGTAACAAGATGACACCCAGAAAATCCCAACTCAACAGGAACTGCAGAAGAAGTGTTTGAGTTGTCTGGCTTTAAGGTGATGTTATGGGAGCGTTAAAAAGGGGAACAGCTGTGATTTGGGCTTCGGGGAGGGGAAAAACCTGAGCTGAAACGTATCGGATTTTGGTGGTGTTGGAACGATCTCCCAGGAAATCTCAACGGGTGCAGGTGATGCTCCCCAGCCTGCAGAGCGATGTGGGCGCTGGAGCTGGAGCTGCTGTGGGGGAACTGGCACCATCCTGGTCTTCCAGGTTTTTTAGCTGCACCTTCGCTGAAAAATGGAATCCAGATGCCAAGAAGATTAGGTGGTTTCTGGAGCTCTGACTGTGTGGGGCGAAGGCTTTGCTAAGGGCAGCCACAGTCAAGGGGATTGACTTCTCCTGGGTCACCTGGCTGGGGGTTTTATGTTTCAGGGCTCTGTTTTTCTTTCCCTGGCTGTTGGAAGCTCAAGCTTGAAGTCCTGCGCCGTAAGAAGGGGTGAAAGGCTGTAAAACACGTTTGGTCTTGGTTTTAATCTGAAGCTGGTGGGATTTTAGCTGCCTTTTCCCCAGTCTTGGGGTAACAAGAGTGAGCCTTGAGGGTGTCAAGAGCCCTTCAGTGGGTGCTGGGGGTTAAAACCCGTCAGTGCAGGATACGTTTCTAGAAGAGAGTGTTTTGCTGCTTTTGACTGACTGTTGCACATCTTCCACCTGCACTGGAGAGCCTTCCAAGGGAGCGGAGCTGCAGAGCCAGGGCGTTGGACCTGACTGCCGGGGCCTGGGGCAGCAGCCACATGTGAGCCCCCCTCAGAAAGTACTTTGAGTCAGTGCTGCAAGAGGGAACCCTGCCAGTCTCAGAGGTGACATCAGGTAGGATGATGGGTGCGGGGGCAGGTGGCCGGCTCTCCGGTAGCGCTGCTGGTGGAGGGGCATCCCGACGGTGGCTCAGAAGATTGCAGAGCTCAGCGCCTGCTCCCACCCATCCCCAGGGAGCCACCGTTCCCCAGCGCTGGCCCATTGACCCATCTCAGCAGGATACACTTGGGTGCCTGAGCCTGGGATGAGAGGTGGCGTCTCCAGGTCCTGCAAGGTCTCCAAGGATGGCTGGGGAGGAAGAGAAGATTGATGCTAAGGGAGAAGCAAAGAGATCTTGTTCTGATATATTTTTGCTGATCTGGCACCCATCTCTCCCAGTAATTCTGGATATGCCTCTTGCATGAGGTCCAGCAAGGCCAGGATAGGGTGGAAGGAAGATGTGGGTCCTTGTGCTGGATGGTTGTTCTGCTTCCAGATGCAGAGTCTGGGCCCTCCACAGCTGCTTGCATTGCATCTGAACTTCATAATGTGGGAGGAGGTAGGTTTTGGGGGGGGTTTCCATGTATTTTATTTGGCAGAGAAGGAGTTGCCTGGGGCACAGTCTTGGCAGCTGCAAGCCCTGTCAGCTTGAGCCAAGAAGAAATGGACAGTGGGGTTATTTGTAGGATCGTAGAATCATAGAGTGGTTTGAGTTGCACAGGACTTTTAAAGCTCATCTAGTCCCAATCCCTTGCAACGAGCAGGGACACCTTCAACTAGAACAGGTTTCTCAGAACCCCAGCCAGCCTCCCCTGGGGTGTTTCCAGGGACAGGGCTTCTAACATCTCCCTGAACAACGTATACCAGGGTCTCACCACCCTCATTGTTAGAATTTCTTCCTTCTCTCCAGTCTGAATCTCCCCTCTTTTGGTTTCAAACCATCCCCCCTTGTCCTGTCCCAGCAGGCCCTGCTCCAAAGTCTGTCCCCATCTTTCTGACAGGCCCTTGAAACCCTGAAAGGCCCCCAGAAGGTCTCCGTGGAGCCTTCTCTTCTCCAGGCTGCACAAGCCCAACTCTCCCAGCCTGGCCTCCCAGCAGAGAGTTCCAGCCCTCCCAGCATTGCTGGGGCTCCTCTGGCCCCGCTCCAACAGCTCCCTGTCTCTCCTGGGCTGAGGACTCCAGAGCTGGGCCCAGCCCTGCAGGGGGGGGTCTCCCCAGAGCCCTGGGAGCAGAGGGGCAGGATCGCCCCCTGGCCCTGCTGCCCACGCTGCCGGGGATGAGCCCAGGGGGCCAGGGGCTGCTGGGCTGTGAGCGCCCGGGGCCGGCTCAGCTCCAGCTCCTCACCCCCAGCACCCCCAAGTCCTTCTCCACAGGGCTGCTCCAATCCCTTTACTCCCAGCCTGGGCTGGTACCAGGGCTTGCCCCAACCCAGGGGCAGGACCCTGCCCTTGGCCTTGTTGGACTTAATGACTTCCCAAGCTTGTGCAGGTCCCTCTGGATGGATCCTATCCCTCAGGAGTGTCAACCATATCACTCAGCTTGGTGTCATCTGCAAACTTGCTGAGAGTGCCTCGGTCCCACTGTCTGTGCCATTCATGGAGAAATGAAACAGCACTGGTCCCCATATAGACAAGTGTTGCCTGAGCATGAGCTGCATTGTCCAGAGTGGAAACATAACCAGGTCTGAAGGACTCGGCCGGAGTCATCCAGGCAGCAGTGACTCCATCTCCCTCCTGCTTGGCACAAAGCTCCAGACAAGCCCATCTGCTTGCCCTGGAGAGCAATGTGTAGCAAAGCTGTGAGCTGGTCCCCTGGGGTGCTCCAGGATCCAGCCTGCTGCTCCGTGTACACACCAGGGCTGGGTGTTCCCAGCCCGGCACCCTCGGATGGACCAGCCCTTGACTTGCTGGTGCTGCTCAATCCAGAGATGGTCCGTGCAGCCCACCTGGGGAAAGCTGCTCGGCTTGCTCCGAGCGTTGTCCCTGTGTAGTGGCAGCAGCAGAGTCTTGCCTGCACCCTGAGTTTTGCTGCCCAGGCCAGAAGAAGGGTTTGTGGGCCCTGCTCCGTACCACGAGGGGTTCTGGGGATGCCAGGAGAGGGACCAAGCCTGGTGGGATCCTCTGGCATGCTTAGGCTGCCTTCAGAAACCCCCCTCACCACCGTGGCGTGTCTCTGAGCTGTTCCTGCCCCGGCTCAGTGTCATGGTGGAGAACCCAGGGTACAGCAGGGGACGGGCACCTTGGCCTTGCACAAGACTTCTGGGACATTTATGGGAACAAGCATGGGAAAATAGAGGGATAAGGGAATAAAAAGGGTTCATTGTGTGTCAGCTGGTTGCTGCTGGTCACTGTGTTTGTCTGGCCGGTGCCGTCTGTTCTGTCAAGCCGTGTTGCTAGCTGTTTTCCCTGGGTGAGGGTCTCCGTCTTCTGTGCACATGAACGGGGGGAGGGGGTTTCTGAGCCCCAGCAACTGGTCTCCAAACCAGGGTTCTAAGGCCACTTCTGCCTGGTGCAAGGGACACCGGTGCTTACCGCTCACTGGGCTGTCCATGCCAGGGCTGAGCGGTGTGAGGGTGTGTGCTGGCGTCACGCTGGCCTTGGGCACTGCTGTGCCTCTGGCCTCTGCAGGTGCTGGGATTGAGCAGGGCGTGGAGGTGTCTGCCTGGCCACGTGTGCCCCACCGTGTGGGTGCCAACCGCCAGGTGAGAGCACCCTGGAAAACACAACCGTAGTCCTTGGATTCCGCCCTCAGCATAACCCAAGGTCCAGACATAGCAAAGACCTGTTAATTAATGAGTGTTGTAATTATGTTTTTTTAATTAAAGAGTGTAAAGTTTAAAGGCATCCCTGGAAGAATGTAAACATCAGTAGGACCAAGACCAGACCAGGTTGGATGGGGCTCTGAGCAACCTGGTCTAGTGGGAGGTGTCCCCACCCATTGCAGGGGAGTTGGAACTGGATTATCTTTAAGGTCCCTTCCAACCCAAACTATTCCTTGATTCTATGATAAGATTGCAAAGTTGATGGGTAGCATGAGCCTCCAGCAGCCTGGGTTGGAGATCTCTGGTCTTTCAAAGCGGGGCGGCCTGGGAGACTGATCCAGCTTTGGAAAACCAAGGAGTGCCAGGCTGCAGTGAGTTCAGTGGGGGCTTTAATTCTCTGCCTGGTCCTTGTAGCAGCTGCTGGTCTCTGTTCTGGTGCCCCTCATCTGAGAGGTCCCATTTGGATATATCTCTACTTTGTTAACTCTTCAGAGATTGGCCTTTACTCCTGTGGTGAAGCCTGGTGCTGCTCGAGAAGATGTGGTGGGACTCCGTGTCCTCATGTGCTTTGCGGAGGTCTGAGGGAGGAGCCGGTGCCCGAGAGCCCAGTGAGTCGGGCCAGGTACGAGCTCAACATGTGCATTTGAAGGTGACAGCTGTGCAGAGAGGGCCTGGTAGCAGAAGTCCACCAGCCTCATCATCACAAGAGGTTTGTCCTTGTCCCCAGCTTTTTTCTCTGTTTCCACAGCCTGCACTCACTGCTTGGTTCTCCATTTTTCTTGCTCCATTGTGTTGGGTTTTTTTCCAATGGAAGAAACAAATGCAGTCCTCATTCCCTCTGAAGGTGGAGAAGGTGTCAACATTGGTTTAGCTCCGGCCTTCGTTATGCCTGCTTTTTCATTATTGCCATTATGCAGATTTTCTCTCCTAGTTAACTCTGCTGCTCAGGAGGAGCAGCTTCAGCAGGTGGAAGAGTTGTTTTCTGTGGACACTGCTTAATTGACTTTGGTCTCATCTTTACATTCTTGGAGAAAGAGTAAGAGTTTCACTTCAAAGTGAGCCACCAGCTCTGGCCGCTGTGGTGTTCCCCAGCCATGACACACGCACACAGAGATCTCTCAGTTGATGCCCAGACCCCATGGTTGCTCTGACAGTTGTCCTGGACCTCCTGATCCTTCCAGCAGCCTCCTTCTCCCATGGTCTCACCCTGGGGACACCCACTTTCTGGCTCCGTGGCCACTCCAGCTGCTCAGCGGTGGCTGTGTGCTCACCCGCGCTCGCTCTGGTTGCAGCACCAGGGACAAGTGGCTTCTGAACCCTGGTTTGGAGACCAGTTGCTGGTGCTCAGACCCCCAGGTACACACACACACACAGAAGAGACCCTTACCCAGGGAAAGACAGGACAGACAGTGCTGGTTGAGCACAAGCTACAGCCAAACACACTGACCAGCAGCCTTTTGACCCTTTTTATCCTCTTATCCCTCTGTTTTCTCATGTTTGTTCCCAGAGACATCTCAGAAGTCTTGTCCAGTATCAAGGTGCTTCTCCCTTGCCATACTTTGCGTTCCCCACATGCCATTGTCTGTGGGTACAGGAACCTGCTCTGGCTCTTGTGCCCTTGGAGTAGCTGGACCAGTTTTTTGGGGGAGTTTGACCATCTGTTCCTGCCTCTCTTTGCTCCTCTGTGTGTGCAGATGAGGTTTTTTTTAATCACAGAACTTAATAATTATCTATTCTAGGCTCATTTAGGAGATTTCCTGCAGCTTCCCCTTGGTTAAACCCAGCTTAGGAAGGAGAACACAACGCTTTGTCTTCATGAGGTGCCTCCTGTGTCCTGGCCAGGCTGTAGACCTGTAGCACAGCTACTGGTAGTGCTGTGCCCTCAGGGACCAAGTGTCCTGCTGGGTCCAAGGGAGACTGAGCTGCTCCAGCACTGAGTGATGAGCTGGGATGGGCTGAGGAGGAGGCAGATGGATGCAGAGGCATGAAGATGTTACAGGTTTGAAGATGGATTTAACACCATGTCCTCAAGGTTCCATTGCTGGGGCTGTCTGTCGGGCTCAGTACCAAAACCAAGGGTGCAGGTACCAGGTCATGTGGGTCCATCGTGTTTGGAGATGTGCAGTGAACAGCAGAGGAGCTGCTTTTGTTTCCTTCAAGAGGGTGGTAGTAAGGGAAGAGCCGCTAAGCTGTGACCTTCGCCTTGTCCCAGAGGCTCTTAAGTTCTCTGGAGGGGTTGCCTGCTGTCTTGCCTTGCGGGCTTGGCTTTGGATGCACAGTTCAGAGTGGCTCTGCTTTGGTCCTACCCCACATCATTCCCTGAGCTCACAGGAGGGGACTTTCTCAGTGCTTCCTTGGATCCAGAGGCTTTTGCTTTTCTCCAGGCTTTCTGCAACAAACTCTTGTGCCACCATCAAGGAGTGCTGGGCTGGTGGGGACTGCACATGCCCAGCACCCTAAAACCTGGGTCAGCAGCCAGCAGTCGCTCTAGGGCCACCAGCACTTTGTGTGGCCACCAGCTTTGTCCCTCCGACCAAACTCTGCCTCATTATGGACACGTGCTGAACGAGAGCAACTGCTGATAAATTTGTAGGCAGTTGCAAGGGCTGTCTGGAGGAGGTGGGAGCAAACACTGCTGCAGCTCTTGTACAGAGATGCTGTGTCCTCCTTATGCTGTGTGTCCCTGGGGAGCTTCTGGGAGCAGCTCACATGTGACTGTGCATCTCTACCTCAAACAGGGTCTCGGGTCAGTGCTGCCTTCCAGCGCGTTCCGGATGGTGGTGCCGTGCTGAAGAAGCAAAAGCAGCCCAAGGATTTTCCCTTTCATCTAAGAACTCTTGTTTTTCTGAAAGAAACTGAGCTTCAGCAATGCCGTGCTCAGGGAAAAAAGAAAAAAAAAGCCATTAACTGCATTGCAGGGAGTGGGGTGAATCTGTCCCGGAGAGCGTTGTCTTGCCTGGCTCCTGTGGGCTCCCTGGTCACACCGGCATTGCCTTGGCTCCAGGGTCAGGGTCGGCTGGCGCATGGCCTGGCTGCCATCCACAGGCTTGTCCTTGGATCCCATTTTTGCTCTGGAGATGGGGCCAGCGGGATCAGGGTGGGCAGCACAGCCTGTTTTAGCTGCGGCAGCGTTGCTGGGAGCGTGGCCGGGAAGAGCCAGGGGGTTTCCCACTGCTCAAAGGCAGCGATGTTGAATTTCCAAGCCGTGGGGTGCTGTGGAGCCAGACTGTGTGGGTGTGAACTGCAGGTGGTGGTGGTGAGACCGTCTGCCTTGGAGCGGAGGTGACTGGGGTGCTGTGTTTGCCCAGCTCGGGCTGCTGGCCTGCCTGTGGCAGAGGGGTCTGGCCACCATGGCACCCTTCAGTGCAGTCCCTCTGCATGGAGAGTTTGAAACCAAAGCGTGCTGAGGATATGGGTGCAAACTGGAGCAGAGGAGGTTCTGTTTAAACACAAGGAAACACTTATTTCACAGTGAGGGTGACAGAGGCTGGCCCAGGCTGCCCAGAGAGGTGGTGGAGTCTCCTTCTCTGGAGACATTCGGAACCCATCTGGACACATTCCTGTGTGACCTGCTCTAAGTTCCTGCTCTGGCAGGGGGGTTGGACTCGATGATCTTCCGAGGTCCCTTCCAGCCACTAACATTCTGTGATTCTGTGATTTGGGGCAGAAGTCGGGGTTGTTTCGTTCTCACACCAGTGTGGCTCTTCTTCCTTGCTGCCAGTTCTGCAATAGCTCCATCCCGCCTGGCTCTAGGTGACAACCCTCCTTCCCATGTCTGTGGGTTCCCTGGGAGGGCTGTGCTGTGCTCAGGGACAGCCCTGTCCCCATCCAGTGCCTTCGACAGAGGGACACAGGGCTTTGTGCCGTGCTTGGCTTCAATTTGGCTTTTTCCCATGTGAATGGGAAACTCGGAGTCAAGCGTCCATCAGTGGGGCCATCGCGGCTTGGCCTCGTGATGCGAGACGTGCCAGGGGGCCGGAGCGAGCCTGTGCAACTGGGCTACTCTTCTTTAAGTGTTACGAAAGATTGCTCCTAGAAGAGCAGCAGCTTTGCAATTGCAGCTCCCGGCTGCCGGGCACTCCCACCCTGCGCTGGGTGCAAAGCTGCTGGGCGAGGCTGGACGGGGAGGTGGTGAGTGAGAAATGGAACCCCCTGCGCTCCAATCCAGGTTGGAGCTCAGCCAGGGCTCAGCAGGGACTCAGCTGTGCCACCTGCAGGAGCACGAGGTTGGGTGGTTTTGGGGATGGTCCAGGGACAGGTGAGAGCCATCCGACCTGGGGCACATCCGGCACCTGCCTTCGCCCCGTGTTCTGGTTGAGACATCACTTTAGATGACCAGGGGCCAAGCTTTTGGTGTTGCCATCTCCAGTCCCCCAGCTTATTCCAGCACCTGGGGATACTGGGCTGCAAAACAGCCATCAGCGATTTATCAAGAACAAGTCACATCAAAGTGGTGTCATCCTCTGCTAGGACAGAGTGACAGCTGCCTGGCCATGGCCAGGAGCAGGGCCTGGCCACCTCGGCTCTGCACACTGCTTGCCAGAGCCAGTGGATGCGGTGCAGAGGGTGAGGATGTTTCTTTGCCTGAGCCAGTGAATCGAGGTCCTGGGTGCTGGCCAAGCAGGGGACAATGGTTGAAGCGGCAGGTGATGAGGTGTCCGTGTGTGTGTCACAGAGGATGAAGCTCAGAGTGAGCTGGGAGCACCGCTTGCCCTTGCAGGAGCTGGATCCTGGCCACTTCTCCCAGTAAACCCAACAGGGAAAGTCATTTGTCTTCCATCCAGAGCACCAAGGCAGGGTGCTGAGGAGACTCTGGCAAACCCAGCAATAAACTAGAGCCTGCAAAGTCCTGATCCACCTGCCCTAGCCACAAAATCCGTCTTGCCTGCAAGGATTTTTGTGTCTCCCAGAGGAATCCCTCCCAGCGTCGCTTCCCATCCAGTTCCCAAGCAGTGGGTGTGGCTGGGCACGATCACCAGGGTCAGCATGGATGCTGTGTCCATTGGGTAACCACAATTTTTATGCAAGATGTTTCCAGTGAAGCTTTTGCACTCCTGTAGCTGAGCTGGGGGTCTTGTCTTCGCTCTCCCTGACAGCAGGGCTGTGGAGGGCTGGTCCCTGGAGGTAGTTAAGTTGTGACAAAGGCATCAGTGTCCAGGACAGTAGGAGAGGGAAGAGGGGACATCACGTTACCACCATTCAAAGTTGGTTTTGCAGAGCAGCCCACGCAGAAGGAGCTCAGTGTGTTTAAGATGCCAGTGCAGGCGCCAGGATGGCAGGGACCACATGCAAACCATCCTGGACCTTGGCTGACATGCCATATTCCCAGCCTGGCCTTTTTTTTGGACAGCACGAGTGGTTTTGTGTTGGTCCCTTTGCAGTGGGCAACCTGGAGGCAGGTGCTGCAGTGGGAGAAGGATTTGGGGCAGGTGGAAAGACCACTTTGCTCATGGAGATGTGCTCGTTCCTGTCTACCATGGGGAAAAGCAGAGGTGACTTCTGGTTCCTGCAGCCCTTCCTGGGAGAAGAGCCATCACATGTGAACATCACATCTCCGGTCGCTTTTGCACAGCCAGCAGTTGCGTCATGTGGTCCGAGATCCCCAATGGAGGTGCCTGCAGCTTCCAGGAGCTCTTCAACAATTGCTCTTCATTTGATCTTCTGATCAAAGCCTCATTAAAACCTGGTTCTTGAAGCTAAATTCTGTGTTGGCCAGTGGCAGAGGGCTTCCTGCTTGCTTCCCCTCCTCTCCCCCGATGCCCTTCCCCGCCAGTCCCCAGCGTGGTTTCTGGGTGAACTGAGGCTTGGAGATCCCTTGGCTGCTGGGCTTTGCTGATGAATGCAAAAGGGAATTGAAAAAGGGAAGCGGCACAAATTGCAGAACCATTGGGAGAGGTCAGGAGAACCCTGGGGACTCGCTGACGTGGTGGGCCTGGAGGAGCTGTTGGCTCAACAAGGCACAAAATTGTGCTGATCAGAAAATGGCATAATTTGCCTTTCCTTTTTGAGGTTTGTGTTAACTGACAGAAACCCCCCAAAAATCCTAGAGAAACTGAGATTTTAATCCAATAAAGAGTTGCTGGGATGAGTTCAGCTGTGGTGGTTCTTGCAGGTTCCTGGCATTGATGGCCAGAAGCCCCTGGTTCTCAAACCCCGTCCCAGCTGGCTTCCCTGGCATCTGCAGCAGGGTTTTCCATAAGAGTGCAGTTAAAAAGCAAGTAAGATAAAGCTGATTTGACTCCCCGGGAGGCTGCTGGAGGCAGAGGGTGAAGGGCTGTGGCAGCTTCTGTCACCTGCCCCAGGGATGCCACATCTCTGCTGGGGCCGCCTGGAACATCCTGCTGTGCTGCTCGGCCGGGGACTGTTGCAGCATTGGGATTTGAGCAGCAAACTGGAAGGTGGGGGTGGGATTTAACTGACCGGTGCTGTCCTGTCCCGTCAGTGCAGTGCTGGGCACATGGAACGGTGAGCCAGCATTTTGCAGCGGCACCGAGATGCTGCAAATGTGCCGTGCTGTCACGCTGCTCCTGCAGGATGCAGCTCAGAGTTGTGCTGCTGGAGAAGATGTGTTGGCAACTCCTGGGTAGGAGGAGAGGGGACCCTTTGTGTCCTCCCACATCACCCAGCACAAGTACCTGGCGCTCGAGCACAGACAGGGTGCAGGGGCTGGGGATCTGTGGGCTGGGGGATCCATGGGCTGGAGGACCCATGGGCTGCAGGAACCATGGGCTGGAGAATCCATGGGCTGGAGGATCCATGGGCTGCAGGACCCATGCAGGCAGGCTGCCTGAAGGCAGCAGGCTTGCAGGAAAGCAGAAGTCAGTCTGGTTTGGGCTGGGCAGTAAGTGATCGGAAGCAGGAAACGTGTCGGAGTCGCCGGGACTTGCCACTGAGGAGGAGCTGATGGCGGCAGTCGCCCCGCCAGGCAGGAAGCCGGGCCAGCCACACACACCCTGTGGGAGCCCTCGCCAGGCTGCCCACCGCGGCTGCCGCAGGAGTTTGGGGCCAGAGCGGCCAACCTGAGGTTGCTGCCATGGGCAAAGGTCTCGGCCTCCTCCTGCAAAGGACTTGGGAATCCCACCTAGAAGGGGTTGGCTCGGGTGGGCCTCCACCAAGACAGCAGCATATCTGGACCTAGGGTGCTGCAGGGCTGGGGGCTTCACAGGGGTGCCTAGAGCACCCCGTACCCCGTGCAGCACCAGCATTTCCATCCTACAGGTGTTTTGTCTCCTTGGCTCTAACTTTGTTCCTGGTGCAGACCAGGAGGAGGGTGGTGCTGTGCCCACTGCAGGGCCAGCAGAGCGTTTGGGGGCTATTTCTCAGCAGGCTGTCGGCCTCCGTGCCCAGCTCAGGGCAAGCCGGCAGCCTTTCCATGCCTCCTAATGCTGTTTCACCTTGTTCTTGCAGTCAGGACAGTTCAATGAAGACATGATCCCTACAGTGGGCTTTAACATGAGGAAGATCACCAAAGGGAACGTTACCATAAAGGTACAGTGCAGATGTTGCCACTGATGCGAGCTCTTCAAGTGAAAGGTGGAGTGAAGGAAAATTGGTGGGTCTTCTGCTGGAGGTTGACAGTTGCCAGAAACCCTAGCTGCAGCTGGGGAGATGTGCCCTGTTAGCTTCCTACCCACTAGAGGAGATGGTGGGAAGGGATGGAGGTGATCCAGACCTTTGCAGAAAGAGCCAGTCAGAGCTGCTAAGCTGGAGGTTTTCTTATGCTCTGGCTTGCTGGTGGGGACTCGTGGATGTGGTTGCCTTGGCGAGGGTGGGAACACTGGGAAAAACGAGTCATGGCTTGCAGTGGTGGTCTCTACCTTGAGAGCAAAGAGAGAGGAGATTTCTGCGCTTTCTGGATCTTTCAAGGGCCCTGGGTGGGACTGGGAAATATTGGTGGGACGGGCTCAAAAAGCTGATTGGGAACCTCTGCCTCTTACAGGAATGTTTCTGGGAGTGTGCTGAGTGTTTTGAGATGGCCTCAGTTAAAGGCCAGGAGGTGCAGTGGGCCTGGGGAGGAGTGTGCCAGTGTGGGAGTGGGGGTCCCCCTGTGCCAGCAGAGGCACATCTCAGGAGGTGTTCAGCACCCTCCAGCTGCCGTCCTGAGATGTCTTCTTTATCAACTCAGGAGCCTCCTCATTAGATTTGAACCAAAGAGAAGGGGATAGGGGTGGGTTTGGTGCGTGCCCGGTGTTCTGGCTGGGCAGCCATGTGGGGAAGGGTTGTGGGTGGGATGGTGGGATAACGGACAGGATGGTGGGATAGCGGGCCAGACAGTGGGGTAATGCTGCCTTCTCCCTGTCACAGCTCTGGGACATCGGTGGCCAGCCGCGGTTTCGCAGCATGTGGGAGCGGTACTGCCGCGGAGTGAGTGCCATCGTGTGAGTATTGCTGGGAGCCAAGAGCCCGCTCACCCACGTGCCGATGCTGAGCCCCGCCGGGCAGTGGGGGCACCGTCCCGTCGCCCCAGCTGCGTGTGCTGGGCAGGCCTGAGCCGACGGAGCCGGATGCCTGCGCTGGGAGCTGAGACGCTTCCCCCTGGGACTGGGGTCCCCACGTGCTTTGAGCACGGGGCAGGCAGCTCCCTGCAAGCTGCGGCAGACCCTTCCCTTCCAGCAGCCCTTGGGTCACCTCTGTTCTTGCCCTTCCTGGCTCCTGTGCTTCCACTGCAGGGGCTGAGCAAAGGCCACCGGTGTGGCTCAGCCCTTTCCAAGAGGCTGGGTTTAAGGGCAGGGGCCCAGCAGCACGTTTCAGGTCATAGTGTTTAAGTGCTGCTGGATGAATCCTGTGCTGAGAGAAGGAGTCTTCACACCATGCTCGCCGCTGGTTGTCAGCAATTCTCTGAGCGTCCCCACATGTCCCCTCCTTGCAAACATTGCAGTAAGCACAGTCCCAGAGGGTCCAGGCTGGGGGTGAGCCTGGCAAGATGCTCATGGGAAGCAGACTCCTAAGCCTGCTCCTAAAGACAGATACTTCCCCTGGGTCAACACAGCACCATTACTTAAACCCAATCAGAAAAATCAGATTTATGTTCTCTTCACCAATTGCCCATTCCCTGGGATTTTGGAGGGCTGGGTTCTGTAACTGCCCTTCCCAGCTCTAGGTCTGGCAGGTGAGGAGCAGTGAGGGACCGCTCGTCCTGCTTGTTGGGACAGCAGTGTTTGGTCCTGCCCTTGCTGATTGTCACCATGTTGGGACATGCCCTTGACACATTTATTACAGTGAGCCTTGCTGGAAATTACAAAATCCCGGTTTTTTTCACTCCTTTTACTGCCTCCTTCCATCATTTCATAATTTTTCCAAAGTGGCCCATCTAGTTGAGAGGAAACGAAAGGACCTGTGGCCATCCAGGTCATGCTCCAGTCTGCTTCCCTTGCCTCAAGCTGCACTGCATCCCTTTTCTCTTGCCTTCAGCTCTCCTGCCCGTCCGGCCGAAGGCAGTGCCCAGGGCATGGTTTTCCCTCTCTCTCTCTCGGTACAGCCCTACACCTTCTTCTGTGTTCAGGCTCTTTTCCTGGTTTTAACAAACCCCACAACGCCTGATGAAGTTTAATGGTGTTTCTCACTTCTCCCCCAGCTTCTTGATCTTTAAAAATAAAGGCTGCTTTGCTTAGTTCCTCTCCCCAGTTTTGGCTTCACTTCAGTCCTTTTCTGGATGAGTGTCTGCCTGTAAGAACCGAACCCTTCCCTAGATCCCTCCTGTCTGCTCAGAGCGACCGTTGCTGACCGCTGGCTGCCTGTGCCCTTGGCTCCATGCCCAAGATTGCTCCTGTCAAGAAGATGAGCGGGGCCTTCCCTGTCTTGGGTCGACATCTTCTCCACCAGCATCAGCTCCTCTTGTCTTCTCCACTTGTTGCCCTCTGTTCTGGCTGTCTCCAGAGGAGCTGCCACGTGCACATGAGCCTCGCTTGGGCACTTGGGGGCAATGTGCGTCTTGCAGGTTCTTCTGCCTGGGCAGTGCCTGGGCTTTCTTCACCTGCCGTGTCCCTGCTGTCACGGGGTGGACTCCCATGGGGACAGATACAGGGAGGTCCCCCAGTCCCCTGGGAGACACGAAGGGCTCTCAGCCCCACAGCCTTCCTTGGGAAGAGGGATTCTGGGGAAGGATCCCGTTGTCCATCCCCTCCATGCACAGGCCCAGGAGCCAGCGGGGGTAGTATGGCAGCCATGTGGACAAGGTTGAGGGTGTCACGGACCTCAGCACCACTCAGGGGTGTCCCTTCCCTTGCAGGTACATGGTGGATGCTGCTGACCAGGAGAAGATAGAGGCCTCCAAGAATGAACTGCACAACCTGCTCGACAAGCCACAACTCCAGGGCATCCCGGTGAGCTGTCGCCTGGATAGATCCCCCCAAGCTGCTCATGGTCCCCAGGCTGCTGGCTGTCAGGGTTTGGAGTGAGAGGCTTAGATCTTGCAGAGCAGATCTGGGGAGGGGATCTCCTTCCTTGGGGGGCTTCCCTTCCCCGCTGCACTACTGCAGGAGCTGGAGCAGTGATACTTTCTAGCCCAGGGCTGGGCCAGCCAGCAGGGAAGGGAGCTTTAGAAGAGACCAGAACTCCCGCTTCGATATTTGACATCTGTCCCCTCACACAAATTTGCACCTTATTTGCAGGAGGCATTAGGGTCTCCTAGAAGAGTGGCCGCTGGGCTGTGAGGTTTGCAGGAGGTGAGCTGTGGCAGCAGCGCGGCACACACTGCGTGTGCCGGGGCAGGATGCGTGCGGAGCATCCAAATGCTGGCAGCCTTTGAAAGGAGCTAATTGAGGCTCTTGCCACAGATCCCAAATATTCGCTGCCGACTCAGTCAAGCTCCTGACATAACGCTCCTGACATAGCTGCCTTTGCAGCTCTTCTGAAGGCTCTCTTTTTTAAGAACAAATCTCCAGATTTACACTGGGGGGTGTTGTGTTACCGCGCAGCCACCGAGGCCCCGGCTCACCCTGGGAAGGCAGCAGCAGCCTCAGCACTGCCCGTGTCAGGTGATGGTCGCCTGGTGTGCTCTGGACTCTGAGCAATCAAGGAGTCCAGCCTGGTGATTAGTTTCCCTGCATAGTCTGAGGATGCCTTTGTGGATGTGAAAGGCCTTGAAGGAAGGAGAGATCAATGGCTGGTGCAAGCAGCCGTTGCTTTTTGGTGCTGGTGGCTCACAGAGAGGTTCTGTACAGCACCCACATCTCGCTCCATCCTGAAAGCATTGTTTTTAGACATTTTATTTGATTTTTTTTCTCAAAGATGCCAAAAGGCTCCTGGGAGAACATCCTAGATGCTGGTGCCCTTCAGGGAGGATGTGCTGTGGGGCCAGCTTCTCATTGGGACTAGAGAGTACACAGGAGATGTTGTGTTCAGGCTAATTAAAGATGTTAATCAAGTGCTCTGCCTTCTCATCGCCTACTGAGGGGTATTTTTCTATCAGCACACCCTGGGGAAGTGGCCAGGCTTGTCTTGCATCTCAAGCACAGTCTGCTTCCGAGTGATAGAAGGAGGTTTTTGCTTGGTCTGGTGGCCAGGAGCTTCAGGTGTCCCCTCTACCTCCCTGTAGGTCCTAGTCCTGGGGAACAAGCGAGACCTGCCTGGTGCCTTGGATGAGAAGGAGCTCATTGAGAAGATGTAAGTGTGCTGGTGGCCTGGGCGACCACAGCAGAGCTGTGACACGCTGTGACCCTCCCCTGTTTCTGCCATGTGCCCACCGGCACGGTGACCCCACCATGCTCTGCCTGCACCTCTTGCCTAGGCAGGGTGGCATCGTGGTGTCTGGGGTGAGCTGGCAGAGATGGGTCCTGGGGACAGCGGCCGATGGTGACATCTCCGTGCTTGTGGAGATGGAGAGGTGCTGGCAGCCACTGGTGCCAGGGCTGGGTCCCGTGTGCCACACGGTGGCGTTGGAGTCTGGGCCAGCTCTCGGCAGAGCTGGGCTCCTACGTGAGTGCTGCTCCCGTCACCCTCCCGTGGCTCTGCCTGGCCAGCTGTGGCGGGTGCTGTTTCCCAGCAGTGGGCCGCCCTCGGTATTCGGATCCTGCTCCAGCGTGTCACACCATCCGTGTACCTCTCCCTTATTTCACCACCCTTTTCCGTACCAGCACGTGGCCTCCTGCAGCCGATGCCGCCTCCTGCCCACCTCCACGCTGCTAGCAGCAATCCCCTCCTCTGCAGTGGGGAGGCTGGGACATGGTGCTGACCTGCAGCTTCTCCCGTGCCTGTGGGCACCTGTGCAGCACCCGTGCTCCCAGCCCCATGCTGTTCCCAAGCCCTCCCCACGCTGTCTGGCCGCAGGGCTGTGCAGCCGAGGTTTAGGGAGGGGAGCTGTGTTTTTGTGGCCCCACTGCCTGTGGGGTTGGGTCTCTCCTGCCCTGTCACAGAGCCCCCACAGGTCATGGGCATGGGATGCTTGTGTCCTTGCCCTACCCACATACAGGTCCCTGGGAGCCTGGGGAGATGTTGCCCCTGCAAAGGGTGCCCTGTTTCAGAGCCAAGGTCCAAAAAGACCCTTGAAAAGGCTGCCTGTAGGCGTCACCTCACCACCAGCCCCGGGAGCCTCCAGCCAGAGCTTGCTCCTCTCCCACAGGAACCTCTCTGCCATCCAGGACCGAGAGATTTGTTGCTATTCCATCTCCTGCAAAGAAAAGGACAACATTGGTGAGTACTGGTGGCTCCAGTGCGGGGCTGGAGGTGTGGCAGTGGGGGACAGCCTGTGCCCACAGGAGCAGCATACCCAGGCTGTTTGCCCAGGTGCAGGAGGGGCCGACAGCCGGCGGGGGAGGCTATAAGTGTAGAGGGAGAGGCTGTAAGTGTCCCCTTCCCTCTGCAGACATCACCCTACAGTGGCTTATCCAGCACTCGAAGTCCAGGAGAAGCTGAGATCCCGCAGACTGCGGCTCACATCGGGAAGATGCCATTGTACAAGCCCATGCCCCTTCTCTCTCCTGCTCTGTCCCTCCAGCTCTCTCTCTAGATGGGTATTTTTAGGGGACCCCAGACTCTGCTCGCGTTGAGGTGGAGCCCTTGTTTTTATTGTAAAGAAAATGTCCAACTGCCCTTCTCTCCTCTCCTCTCTCTGTCTTCTCCCCCTACTTTGGCACTGTTCTGTTGTTGTCCGTGTATACAGTATATATATATATGTATATATATTTTAATTTTTTAATTTAAGTGGTAGCGCTGNCACTGGGAGGAAGATGAGGGTGGTGGCAGAAGGCAGCCCCTTGGGGATGGGGCTGTGCCAGGCTGCAGGCAGGTTCCCTGGGGCTCCCTTGTCCCTTCCCTGGGTGTCCTGCCAGAACTTCTGGGCAGAGAGCATGCAGGGGGGGTTGGGAGCATGCCCACCTTGCCCTTCTCTCGGCTTCGGCCCCGCGGACAAGGTTTAGGGGGCAGACAGTGCCACTCCCTGGGCTCCTCACCCCTCCCCGGGTGACAGGGATTAGTCTCAGCCCACCGCGATGAGCCTCCCCCCACCCCCCATTGCCCCCGGCTGCCATGCCACTGCCTCAGCCCCTCTTCACCACCTTAAGCCACTCATCCCCCACTTCCACATCTCCAGCCCCTGTGTCCAGGCTGAATCCTGCCCTGCTGCCCAGTCCTGCCATGCTGGGGTGGTGATAGGAGGGGGCCTGGCAATGCCGGCAGCCCCGGTGGGGAGGGAGCTGGGGGCTGGCTCCTGCCTCTTCCCTGCCCCAGCTGCCCCCAGAGGTGGCCCAGCCCCGTGTAACCTCTCGAGGTGGTCACGCTGGCTCCCCACGTGCCAAAAGGCATCGCCTGTGTCCAGCTGGGGGCTGCTGGCTCTGCCTCAGCTGAGGACATCACAAGGGGATGCCGGGACTTGGGGGAACACATGGAGATGCCTGAAGAAAGGCCTGGGGCAATGCAAGCCCCTGTGCCCCAGCAGCAGTGTCTCCAGAGCCAGGGGCAATCCCTGCCGCCCAGCTCTGCTTCTTGGGCTGGGGGGAGCACGACCAGGCTCTCTGCAGGTGGGGAGGACGAGAGTAAATGTTGGTTGGGGGGTCTGAGGCTGTGTGCCTGTCTTTACTGTGTGACAAGCTGTTGGGTCATGGCGGGTGCAGCCTGGGGGCCTGGCCACGCTGGTACCAGTTTTGGGGGGGATCCTTAGTTGGGCTGGGGGGGTCGTGCTGGCATCGAGAAGATGGATGTGTGGTGGGGTCAGGCGAGTGGCATAACAGGGAGACCGCCGCCTGGCACCAGCTCAGGGCTGGGGGAGATGTGGGGCAATGGCCCAGGAGCAGGGAGCGCTAGGGCCCCTCTCCTGGCCCCTTCCTCTGTTCTGCTCCGGGGTGGTGAGGCCGGCGGTTTCTTTTCTGTTCTTGTTTTTGCAGAATTGCACAAAGAGAGGTTTCCTTTTTTTTTTTAATTTAATTAATTGTAAAGTGTTGTCACCCCTCACCCCCCTGTTTTGTTTTTTTTCATTTTAAGAGATATTTTGGCTCAGATTTGACCTCTGTTGGGAAACGATTCTTGTAACTGTACAATTTTTTTGCCTCCTAATAAATTAACAATTTGCGTTGCGGGGGTGTGGTTACAGTCATGTTACTTCCTAACCTTGGCTGCCACCCGTCCCTCCTCGGAGCTGTGTGCCTGCACCTCGCCAGCTCGGGTGGGGGTCCGTGTCCCCCAGGCAGCACCACACACCCACGTGGTCATGCTCACCCAGCAGGTGTCAGAAAGAGCTCAGGTTGCTCTATGTTCTTGGCCTGGGTGCAGAGATGAGCTTGGACACCTCCAGCTGCGGCCATCAGTGCTACTGGACCTCCCTCTGTCCCTCCATCGTGTCCCAGGACCGCGTCGCGGGGCCCCGGGTCGGTGCTGGGTTTGGAGTGGGGGAGCTGCAGGGCTCCCTTCCCTCAGGGCTCCCTTGCCCGCCCCAGCCCCCTCCTGGGCTGTGGCCGTTGCTGGCGGGGACACCTCTGCCCCCTGTTCTGTGGGGGCTGACCCCCACCTCGGGCTGTGCTTTGTGCCTCATGGCAGCCTCCCTGGGCACCCGAGCTGGGGTGATGGGGATGCTGTGCCTGCTCTGGGGCCATGTGTTGCCCACAGCCCACGATGACAGCGCTGCCTGCAATGGTGCTGCCCGTGCCCTCCTTGCCCCCCGCCCGGCTCCCTCCTCCTCCTCCTTCGCCTCCTCCTCCTCCCCACGCGTCCAGCCCCGCGGGGTCGCAGCAACAAGCTCCGCTTTGTTCGCCCTTGGCCCAGGCTCAGGGCGGAGCGACACGGACCGAGCGGCCCCCGCTCCCTTCCTCCCGCCGCCACCGAACCCCCGCAGGGACCCCCACTCGCGCCGTGGGGAGGCAGAGGCTGAGGGCACGGGCACCCCCGCCGGCTCCGCCCCGAGATGAAGCCCCTCTTCCCGCCCCTCCCGAGCCGCTGGGCACTGCGCTGGCGAGGGGGAGGGAAGGAAAACCCTGATTTGCACTGGAGGAAGAAAACTGGGGCTTTTGTTGCCTTGGAAACGTGGCTGCGAAAGCCAAGGCCGGTGGGTGTCGGTGCCGCACAAAGGCCGCAGTGAGCCCCTCGCATTCACCCGCCCGTAGCAACCGCCTTCCTCGCCCTGGCATTTCGCGGGCTGGGGCGGGTGCCAGCGGCAGGACAAGGAGCTTTAACAGCTCCGGTGGATGAGGCGGACAGGGCCAGCCTGCCCTCAGAGCCTCCCTCAGAGCCTGTCCTCGGCACGATCCTGCCGCCTGAAGCTCCTCTCTGGGTGCAGGAGCCTTGGGCAGGGGGTGAGTGAGGGGCTCGGAAACCCCGATACCCTGAAAACATCATCCTGGCACAATTTTGTCCCGCCATGGGCGAGTGGATGAAGGCCAGAGCCCTGCATGGAGCTGTTTGGATGAGATGTGCTCCACCCATTAGCTCCCCAAGGGGTGCTGGGGGGCGGTGGTCCCACCCGGCAGTACTGCAGCAACAGCACTTTGGTCATCCTGCATGGTGCTGCTGAGGAACCAGCTGCCTGGCAGATCGTGGAGCACCTCAACTCAGTGCTGGACAGTCTGGACTTTACTGGACCGGTTTGAGTCCTACAAACCACCCCAAGCCTGGTGCTTTGGAAGGGACCTTCCCAGGGGCTGGCTTGGTATCGGCTCACTCAGCATCATCCCAGTGGGGGTGCAGAGGGGCTGGGGACCTTGCCCTTTCTCACTGAGATGCTGTCTGAGGTAACATGGCCTTCCTGCCCACCCCAGAACCCCCAGGTTTCTGGGAAGAGCCATCCAAGCCCCAGACGCTGGCTCCAGGGTTCTGCTGGATGGTGCTGGACGGCTGCATGCACGACATGCTCTAGGTTACTGGTTTATTGAGCTCTTAGAGGGCACTGCTTCGATCCAGTGGGATATAGTCATTGGGACCTTCTACTGTGGAGGGGGCTGACAGGAGGGGATGGGACAGGATGAGGGCAGTTTGTGTTTGCTACGTCCTCTGCAAGCGACCATGGAAACCCTCATTAGTTTCAGATGGGACCTTTTTGGCACAACTTCATCTCCAGAGCAGCGACCCCTCTGAGCCTGGCCAGACTGCCAGGCCGGGATGGTGCTGATGTCCTTCCTGGCCTTTGGGCAGAGTCAAGATGGCCACCAATGTAGCATGGGGACTGGGGATTCAAGCCCCACTTGCCCAACATGGGGTTTGAAGCCCATGGTGCAGGCCCCTGAGCTGTCTCTTCTGCTTGTTCCATATCCAGACACAGGCACTAACGGCAAAACAATGTTTGGTCTTGGGAGGAGGTGGCGGAATGATCTCTACAGCTCCCCGTTGGCACTTAGCAAGGTGTGCCGAGGGCCAGGAGGGGTGGAGGGGACTCCCGGGGCTTGTCAAAGAAGATGGAGGAGGACATCTCAGTTTTGAGCTTGCTGTCGGCGCTGCCCTCGCTGGAGGCGGTGTCAGGACTGCAGCCCTCACAGCAGCAGCAGCAGCAGTCCATGAAGGCCTGGCCCAGGGGTCTGCAGAGGCACAGGAGCAGGACAGGTGTCACCGAGCACTTGAAGAACAGGAAGAACTGGTTGATGAGATTGAGCAGGTCCAAGGTCTGCTTGGACATGTCAGGGGACATGTAGGCCACCACGATGTTGCAGATGTTCTCGGGGGTGGTGCAGAGCCCGTAGATGATGGTCAGCCCGATGATGGTGCAGTTCAAGTGACTTTCACACTGACTGTGCTTGGTCCCTCGGCACTCAGTCTTCTTCTCAGTGCTGCTGATCCTCCGGGTCACCAGCTGGCAGCTCACAGTGAAGAGGATAGGCAAACAGAAGTAGCAACCAAAGTACCACCACATCCGAGCATTTTGGTAGGTGAGCACCAGTGAGTAGACAGACTCAGGCAGGTTGGACGAGGGCTTCATGGTGCAATACTCCGTCACTGTGCCAGACACAGGCGATGTGTCCTGTGCCAGCTGCCAGAGTAGGATCTCTGGCACCGACAGCGTCATGGAACCCACCCAGATGACAGCCAGCTTCGCGATGATGGACTGGCACTGCTCAATGGGCCGGGCGCTTGCCTGGGGGCTGGTGGCCGCATGGAATCTGTCAATGCCCAGGGCACAGAGACTGAAGGTGGTGACTCCCAGTGACGATACCTGGTGAGGGAGGAGGCAGAACAAGTGGGCCTTGCTGCAGGGACATCATGGGGCCTTGACTTCACCAGGATAGTGGCAAATATCTAGCTACCTAAGACCACAGCCCTAGACCCTTCTTCCAAGGTTATAGGGAGGTCACAGCCTGTGGCTGCATCTCAAGGTTAGGGCCAATTTTCTGTGACTCCTGAAAGGGCAGTGAGTAAAAATGTCCCTTGACCTGCTTGTCCCTTTCCAGCTCCCTGTTCTGCAGAATGGAGAAGCTTTTCTGGAAGTCTGTCCAGACAGGGTGGGAACAGAAGGATTGTTCCTCAGGCTCTTCCTCCTTTCTGGATGGCTCTTGGAGAGGAAAAGCAGAGACCATTGCACCCACCAGCACCTTCCTGAAGCCCACTGCTCCCAGCTGTCCCAGGCTGCTTGAGCCCTGCCCTGCTCTAAGAGCTGCCCTCTGCTTCCTGCATGGGCCAAATGTGTTGAAGGCGTCGTTGTCACAAACCAGCTTGGGGCAATTTCCGCTGTATTCAGAATGGCAGGAAAAACATCCCCTTTGCCAAAGGGAAGAGGCCAAAGGAGGCAGAGGAACTGCGGTAGCTCTGAGAGGGCTGGCAAGGTACCGAGGTTCACAATCAGCATTCATGGTCCCAGCCCCAGAGCTTCAGCTTTGCTCAGAGCCAAGTCCCACAGCCCTTGGCCAGGAAAAGGGCAGAGTCACATGCTGGTACCCCCAAGCCCTGGGCCTGTTCCCGGCCTCATGAAGTGATCAAACGTCACCCTGTGCTGAAGGACCTTCCCAGCACTCAGGAAATCTCCCAGGATTCTGCATTATGTCTGGGTGGCAGCCCAAGACTGATCTAGCACTGCCCACCCCCACCCACTCCAGCCTTTTCCAGTGGTCCTGAGTTGGCCCCTTCAGCAGCTCATGACCAGCACTTTTGCCAAGCACCCAGCATCACCTTCTGTTATGCACAGCAGCATCCCCCCAGACACAGCACCAGGGCACTACCCCAGCATCACCATCCTGCACCCAGCGCTACCGCCCAACAACACTACTTATGTCCCACTTCCTCTGCCAAATATCCAGAGCCACCCTGAGCTTAGCACCCTCTGCCCCACAACCAGCACCCAGCATTGGCTCCATGGCTGACACCTGCTGCCTCCCAGCACTGCTGCTGCTGCCTCTTCTCTCCCCTTACACCCTCCCACAGGCTCTTTGTCTCTCCTAGTTCCCTTGGTCCTGGCGTGTAATTCAGACATGGCAGAGTATCCTTCCCCAGTGTCCTGGCAGGGATGCAGCTGGTGCCACTGGTCACCCCAGGTCCGTACCTGCACACCACCTGTCACCAGGGGCACATGTAGCCACATCTGATCCAAAAACCTGGCTTTGTGCCCCCACCCTGGGACTTCTGAGTAGCTACAAAGCGGGGGACAGGAGATTTGCTCCTCACAGAGTTCATCCAGTGCCTGAAATGCTTGCCCAGTCCCATACAGGAAGGCTGGACAATAACTACTGGTCTGCAGCCCAATTCCCACCTCATGGCTGATTCTCTTGGGGATTCAGGTCTGTCCTGGCCATGCCCTCCCACCCAGGCTGAAGAGCCCCTGGTGCTGGGTCCCCCAGGTGAACAGAGAAGCCCTGAAGCCCCTTTCTGCTCTTGCTTTGGGGCCTAGAGGCCGGAGGGCAGGGCAGTATTGGCAGCGGGGGTGGCAGAGGGGGGGTGGCCTCCAGGGTGGGTCACGTGAGGACCATGCCTCTCTGGGGCTGTGCCATGCCTATGCTTCAACAGCCCCAACATCCCATCATCCTTCTTGCCTCCTTCAGGGACCGAGTTGTCCCAGTGGCATCACATTGCCATGCTGGGCTGTAACTTGCAGGTTTAGGGTTGTGTCTGGCAGGGTATCCAGAGCGTGGGTCACCAAATCCAGAATCCCAGCATGGTGGGGATTGGAAGGGCCCTCTGGAGCTCATCTGGTGCCACCCCCCTGCTCCTGCTGGAGCAGGGGGCCCAGCAGCGCAGTGTCCAGGTGGGTTTGGAATCTCTCCGGAGAAGGAGACTCCACAACCTCTCTGGGCAGCCTGGGCCAGGCTCCAACACTCTCCCAGCAAAGATGGTTTTCCTGATGTGTAGGTGGAGCTGCTTCTGTTCTAGTTTGCATCCATTGCCTCTTGTCCTACCACTGGGCATCATTGAGAAGAGTCTGGCCACATCCCCTTGACCCCTGCCCTTTAGATATTGATAAGTATTGATAAGGTCCCCTCTCAGTCTTCTCCAGGCTAAACAGCTCCAAGTCTCTCAGTCTTTCCTTGTGAGGGGGATATTCCTGTCCTCTAATCACCTTTATAGCCCTTCTCTGGACTCTCTCCAGTAGTTCCTGGTTTCTCTTGAACTAGGGAACCCAGAACTGGACACAATACTCCAGAGGTGGACTCCCTGGGAAGAGCAGGAGAGAGGAACCTCCCTCGACCTGTTGAACACACTCTTCATGCACCCCAGATCCTCATCACCCCAGCCCTGCACCCAAAGTATCCCATGGCATTGGTGGGGTCCTCTTCTAGGGGCGTGCACAGCAAAGCCATCCGTGAATGTCGAAGGACCCCTGTGCCTCTGCAGACCCTGCGCAAAGGCGCTGACACCGGAGAGCTGACCTGTCGTGGTGCCAGCGGGGCATGGAGCAGCAGGACAGAGTGGGACCTCTGATGGCAGCAGTGGCCTCAGAGTTGCTCCCCTCACAGCCCTGGCAGTGGGGGCTGTGCAGCCCAGCCAGCCAGGGTCTGCCCCTCCAGCCCTCACTGGAGTCCTCCTGACCCGCAGCTGCTGTGAAGGAAAGCAGGAGAGAATAATCCAGCCCCCCAGGGAGTGGCATGAGGCCAGGTCCTGCAACCCAGAGCCCCACAGGTCCCCTGCTCCAGCAGATGCTAGACCAGCGAGGGGATGCTGGGGAGGGGACGTGTCAGTGTCTTGGGGCCATTTCTTTGCCTGTGATGCCTGAGCTCCAATGCAGCCACAAGCTTTCCCTGTCTGAGTGCCAAGGCCTCGTCTGTTCCCTCCAGCTGGTATTTCTCTGAGCCGGTTTGAATCCTGGTGATGGGCACAGACAGGTCTGGTGGTAACAAAAGGCCACGTCTCAAATCAGCACAGTGACAGCCCTGGGAAGGCAAGACTGGCCTGGGCATGGGTACCAAGGGGTGTCAGCGCTCCCACTCAACCTGGTCAGGTTTGGGGAGAGTAAGGGCAGCAGGCCCCACTCAGGCCCCCTCCACCACAAGCCATGGCCTCAGCTTGCAGCTGCTTTTTGTATGTTGTGCCAGGGCACAAACCAGGGAGTAGGTGCTCAGTGAGACAGGCAGCCCTATCTGACCTGACCAAGCCTGAGAGGTTCTCCAGGGACCTGACACTGTCTCTGATATTTTCCAAGCTTGTGTTTGCACCCTTCTTAGATAAACTGGGCTCTGGAGCCACAGACAACATGCACCGGCTGTCTGGGTCTGTCTGTTGTACATGGGCACAGAGAGGAGCAGCCTGGTCCTAGACACCCCTGCAGGTGGGAGATGCCCCACAGTGAGTGTTTGTTTTCAACACAAGAGCAGGACCATGCAGAATCAAGTCACCTGGGGCATTTTTACTCATCCTGTTTTCTCCTGTCACCACAGCCCCTGTAGCCTT
This sequence comes from Baryphthengus martii, assembly GCA_013396935.1. Lineage (NCBI taxonomy): Eukaryota > Metazoa > Chordata > Aves > Coraciiformes > Momotidae > Baryphthengus > Baryphthengus martii. The sequence goes on from VWZK01014557.1 coordinate 423,377, forward strand.
CTCAATGGGTCCTCAGCTCCCCTCAAACATGACCAACCCATCACACATGAGGCTTGAGGACAAGCAAAGCTCTCAAGTTCCCAAACCTAATTCCTGGGCTTTCCCACCCCAGTTCTGCTCAGCACTGTCTCATCTGCAGGCCCTTGACGTGGAGGCATCCTCAGCAGCCCACCACAGCCAGTGCTCAGACAGGGCACTGTGAGGCTGAGCCTACAGACTGGGTGGTGTCAGGCTGGGACAGGGACAGACAGACAGAGGGACCCCATGGACAGAAGCCCTCATGCTGGCTGGACAAGGAGGGTCTTACAAGTGCTTCCCAGCCCTGGCAGCATTGGTGCTGGCTTCAGAGCCTGAGGAACTGCCCAGGACAGAGGCAAAGGGAAGGTCAACACTGGGACTGTCCCTCAGCTCCTTGCCGTGTCCCACAGTGCGGGTCTCTGGGGTGCATAGCCCTTGTACCAGGCATGGACTGTCCCCAAAGCAAGAAGGCAGAGAGGAAACGGGTCCTTGAGCCCTCCAGGGCCCTATGCAGCCCCTTACCTCCATGAAAGGCACGATGCGACATGACACATCCCCCAGCAGTCTCTTCTTGGTGATCTCATTGAAGATGACCACAGGCAGGCAGAAGAAGAGGATGAGGAAGTCCCAGAAAGCCAGGCTGGCCAGGATGGAGTTCCAGGCACTCTTCATGTAGTAGTTGTGCCACACAATGCACATCACAGAGAGGTTTCCAATGATGCCCACAGCAAAGACGATGAGGGCCAGGAACATCACGGCATAGGCACTGTAGGAGTTCTCCGTCACCGGGTACAAGGGGTTCTGGATTTGCAGCCGCTTGTCAGACATAGTAGTGAGGTTGGCTCGGGGCTCAGCTCCCTCCCCATCAGTGGGAACCCCTTGCTGCTGCTCAGATGGATCTGTGCTGGATGGCAGCAGGGCCTTGGTGGGATGCAGGCTGGCAGAGTTGAGAGGCCGTGGGAACTCCACCTGCACCCCTGGCACGTACTGTTGCACCGACTTGGAGTCCTCCTCTGTCCCCCGCCGCAGCCTCTCCCTCATCACCTGGACCTCCGGACCGCCCTGGGAAATCGTTGGCAGAGTCTTACCTCCATCTGTACTCTGGCCACGGTGGGTGCTGCCCTCCCCAGACTGTCCGGCCCTGCCTCGCATCGTCGCAGCCCCTGATGCCAGAAGCAACAGAAGGAGGACAAGTGATAGCAGAGAAGGCATGATGCCCCCCGCACCCTCCAGAGAAATCGAGTGATGAAAGAGCAGCCCCGAGCAGAGGGACCTCGGGGCTGCAGGCAGAGCGGGAGCCGTCCGGAGGAGCAGCCGGTCTGTCCGGCTCCGGCCGCAGCTCTGGGCTCTCCGGAGAGCTCTGGGCACAATAAAAGCGGCGCCGAGGAGCGGCAGAGCCGAGCCCTCTGGTGGTCACCCACCCACTCCGGGGAGGCTGCCAAGCTCTGCAGAGATGCACCAGTACCCAGACCGGGCATTCGGCATCCCCCAGCATGCCCCCAGAACAAGTCAGATGAAGGATACCCATGGCTTGGTAGTGAGGATGGGCTGCTGAGCTCAGTTTTTCCCATTTGACATCTCCCAGCCCCTGCCCCTGAGCAGGCAGCATGAAGGATGCCCAGGGTCCAGCACTGGACACCATGTGGCACGTCCCTTGCATACTCAGCTTGAATTCAGAAGACCCTGGAATGGCCAGACCACCTTCCCAGGGCTGGAGAGTTGAGAGGGTTGCCCTTGCTGGGAGGGCAAGAGGAAGGACTGACTGGCCTCAAGCAATGCTCCTTCCCGTATCAGGGTGTTAGATCTGCTGGCCCAGTTCTCCCAAGGTTTGTTGCTAATTTTCCAACAGACTTTCACCCTGGGACAAGAGATTGAACAGAACTGAGATCCCTGATTCCCTGTACCTATGACTTTTCCCCATAACCATCAACTCTCTCCCACTGCCATCATCCTTCCCCAGTTCCATCACCTCTTCCCACACTTCCCACCTCTCCTCTGCCCTAGCCTCCTGTTCCTTTACCTGTAACCTCTCCCTGTGCTGTCAGCTCTTTCCATGACTGAGATTGGAGGGACCTCTCTGGGCATGTGCCCTGTGGCACGTAGACCCGTGGGGGTGTGTGCCAGGCTTGAAGTAGCACTGCTACCCCAGACCTGGGGAGCTCGAGGAGTCTGTCCCTTTCGTTCATGGGGCAGTGGCAGGGGCCAGGATCCCTCATCCAATTGCAGCCAGCAAACACTAGCTACCCCCTAGATGGGACCCCAACTGCTGTCTCTACCTTGCACTTTTTCCTGAGCCAGAGCAACCTCTGGGCTGATGTCTGGGGGCAGGGGAGATGGACGTGGACGTCTTGCTGCATCACTGGGAACTAGGAGAGCTGATGTCACTGAAACGAGTGCAGGAAAACTGAGTCCCAGAGCCTAGAGGCTGCCCCCATGACCACTGCCAGCAGGACATGTGCTGACACGGGTTTCAGCAGTGAGATGCTCCTATTCTGCTCAAAATCACATTGTACTCAGCTGGCCCTTGATGCTCAGCCACCACAGCTGGGCTGGAGAGACTCCTGTTGCCCCACATCCCTCCAGGTTGTCAGGAGGAGTGTGTTTCCACATCACTTGGCTCTAATCAAGTGCAAAACCTTCATCTCTCCTACGCTGGAGCCCTTCCTCTATTGGGTATGACAGTGCTGACCAGCAGAGGCCATAGAAATTCACAGCTCACCCTCAACCCAGCACTTTTGCTTTAAGTCCCAGTCTCCTGCTGGCAGTGCTCTGCACAGGAGCTGGCAGCTGTGCCTCCTTTCTCATGCTGCTTCTCCTGCAGCCACGCACTACTCTTTGCCTCTCCATAATGCCATGATTTTTGAGCATCATTTGGATATTTCCAACAAGGAAAGGAGCATTTCAGCTCTTGATGGGTTCTACAGGAGCAGACAGCTCCAGGTTTGTCCTGGGTGCAGAGGGACCAGTGCCTTGAAGTGATCGCTGGCCCAATGCTAGTGAAGCCCACCTACTGCAGAGGAGGAATGGCTCAGCCTGAACTGAGTGACAGTCCCAGGATCACACAGGATGGCTGTAGGCTGGCAATTGCTTCAGGTACTCTGACTGCAAGGGCACCAGGGAATCTATGAAAGATCAGGGGAACAACCCCAGAGTTCCTGACTGCTCTGGCCTTGACTCACTATCCTATACTCACAGTGAGCCAAGTGGAGATCAACCCCCAAAAGAACTGAACTGTGTCCAGTTTGCATGGGGGCACAGTGCTGTGCCCAGGTGTGGGGATGTCAGCAGAGTCAGGGCATGGGCATCTTGGCCAGCCAAGCACTACCAGCATTTTAATTAAGTCTTGTTAACTGAGGGTTGGGTAACATGACCTTGCTCCTCAGCGAGCCTCCAGTGCTGGTCCCACTTCTCTATGCAAAGGTCAGGTAGGAGAGATGGTGGCATCAGTCCCCATGCGAGGCAATGCTGCTATTGGCCCTCGGTAAGGCTCAGAGGAGCCAAGCTGCGTGGTGATGGAGCTGAGCAAGGGATAAAGAGGAGCAGGGCAGGGCTCGGGGCAGGAATGCAGAGGAGGGTGAGGTCTTTCCTCAGTGCCCACATCAGCTCAGAGGAGGGAGCCCTCGGCGCGCTCCTCACCTGCCAGGAGGGACGTGGCTCCTGGCAGGGTGTTGGCACTCAGCACCCTCCCGGCCTGGTGCAAGGCAGCCAAGTGTGTTCCTGTAAGGAGAGGGAGCTATTTTTAGTTTCATTTCATGGCAGTTGCACAACGGCTGGGTGTGTGTCATGGAGCTGCCTGGAGACAACAGCAGAGTTCACTGGGGCAAGGTGACACTTCAGAGGCATGGGATTGACCTTGGCCAGGCTCTGTCACCCAGGGAATCGCTGTTCGAATAGCCTGTCTGAGCTGCAACCTTTCCTTGCCCTTGTCTCTCTGGGAGCTCCCAGCCAGCATGGGTCCCTGGCTATAGCAACCTAGGGGCCCGACATCAGCCCTGGAGACTATTTGGGAACAACACATTTAACTTCTCCAGCCCAAATTCACAGATGGATTGAGAATGTTTCTCACAGCATCATAGAGTGGTAGGGATTGGGAGGGACATCTGGAGACCATCTGGTGCCGCCCCCCTGCTCCAGCAGAGTCACCCAGAGCAGAGGGCCTAGAATCGCTTTGTCCAGGTCAGTTTAGAATCTCTCCAGAGAAGGAAACTCCACAACTTCCCTGGACAGCCTGAGCCAAACTCTGTCTCTCCCACAGGAAAGAAGCTTTTCCTCCTGTTCAGATGGAACCTCTTGTGTTCCAGTTTGTGTCCACTGCCTCGTGTCCTATCACCGGGCACCACTGAAAAGAATCTGGCTCCATCATCTTGGATGAGGAGCATTTTTGCTAGGAGGTGACCAAGGAGGTGACCATACCAGTGATGCTGAGCTGAGAGAGGCAGGCTGGGAGAGCAGCAGAGTGGCACAGATGAGGTGCCCGTGGCACCTTGGCACTGAGGCTCTCATCCATGACCTGTCAGCTCTGCTCCTCTCTACATGGCCACACTCTTGCTGCTCTGCACCTCCATCTCAGGTGGTGTGTGCTCTGCCAAACCATCAGGTTACAGACCACCCTCACCAAGGGCTCTGGGAGATGCCAGAGCCATCGATCTCATCCCCTGCTCTTAACAGAAGTGTGCCCCTCATCAGACCCCAGCAGTGAGTTTAGATCCAGCATAGCTCAACTCTTCCAGAGCCCTGTCAGTGAGAGAGAGCCCCCTACAACCACAGACAGCTCGAAGTAGTTGAAGAGCAGGTACCCTCAGACTCAATTTCACCCCTGATTTTTCTCTGTTGATGAAAACACTCTTTTCCTTAAATCAGTATATGTGTCAGAACCCCCTGAGACCTCAGCCTGCCTTCTGGTGAGCTTTGATGAGCTCCTCAGGGCTACCACAAGCTATGTCTGACAGCTGAGAGCACAAGTGGATCTGTGCTGGCTGTCCTGCAGACGTGGTGGGACGAGATGCTCCAGACCCCAAAACCCGCCTTGCCACTGCAGGTGCCCCTCATCCTGTGGCACCTTGTGCATCTCCTTGTACATCTCCTGTTGCTAGAGAGACTCAGGGCAGACAAGGCCCAAAGACCCAATGAGAGGAGGAAAACAGCTCCCTTTTGTTTCCATCCAACAATCCGGGCTGCGCAGGAGCAAAGCAGTAGCAGGGCTGGTACACGCCTGTTTGCCCAGAGCTGTTGGAGTGATCTGCGCAGTGCCTTGGGAGGGGGCAGAGGGCAGAGAGAGCACATGGCAAACACCAAAGGCTGATGCAGGCAAACCCGGTGCTCAGGCAGCTGCTGTTCTGAGGGCAGGACTGCAGGAGGTGGGCACAGGCGAGGAGCTCCCCACCACTGCTGTGATCCCTCATGAAGATACCCCCGTGTGATTTTCATGCCCTGCAGATCAGATCAGCCACGCTGACTCCAGGATCTCAAAATTATCTCCTGGTGTGCTGGGCTGAGCCTGCCTCTCTCAGTGCTTTATGGTGCAGTTTGGAGTTCCCACCAATGGCTCGATGGCTGTGATCCTGCAAGCTGCGGTCTCCTGCAGAGGAGGTTATGTGATGGGTCAGCGCAGATGTCGGGGAAGCTTGGAGGTAAAGCAGCCTGTGATGTCTGACCAGCTGTTCCCACCACACCACAGTGTCAGCCAGCTCTTTGCAGGAGCCATAAAAGGCTTTGGAGCGTGCAGGTCCACATCCTCCAACCACAGCCATGTTGTTCTAAGCTCACTGCAGCTGGTACTACTGCAGCAAACTCACATTCCATGGCCTTCCCAGCCTCCTGTGGGGTGCTGGCCCTGCTCCTTGTGGGCAGGTTTCCCAGTAGTCACGGGTTTAAAGCACAACATGAACACACAACCCCATTTTGCAGTGGGGAAACCAAAACAGCAACAGGATTTTCTTTGAACCACAGCAGATGAGTTCCCTGGGCTTCTTCGCATGGGCACCACAGGCACGCCCAGGCTCTCTCTAAGCTGGTGCTGTGGTGATGGACACAGCCTTGTCCACGTAGGGAAGTGTAATCAGCTCCTTTCTGTCCACAGTGGGCAGGTTGTGCTCAGAGGAGGAATGGAGAACCCAAGGCAGGTTTGGCTTTGGGCAAAGGCACTATTTTCCCATGGAATAAAACAAGTGATGGCCTGGAAGCAGTGAGGCTATTTGGAGAGGCCTTGAGCTCGGCCCCTTTGTTGGAGCCCACTTGGTGACTCACCCCAAAGTTCCCTGTAAATGCACAAGGACTCACAAATGCAAAAATGCAACTCAGAGCAATACCACTCATAAATTCAATGTAGGAAATAATAAACCATCTTCCAGCCCACCACATTAATTTTGGAGATGGGGTATTTGGTTTCTCCAGCTCTAGTAACAACTCCTCTGCTTTTCCCCCATGCTCCCTGGCTGCTGTCCCCCTGCTCTGGCTGTCGCACACTGCAACGGGCAAATTCAGCGCTGTATGGAGCCGAGCTTGGGTCTGGGGTGACAGTAGCACAGGGACTATTGCAGCATCCCCCTCTAAGATCTGGGAGATGTCTGCTGGAGCACTGGTGAAATCCACCATGCTACAAGGTTATAGGTTTGTCACACGGACACACACTCTCCCCACCCCTTTCCACCCCTTTCCAAGTGCCACTTCCAGGGTGCTTCACATCCCTGACTGCTCTTGGTGACTCCCAGCTTCTCCTGAAGCCATGAGGTTAAAATCCAGCTTGTTGTAGAGCACATCTGGGGCTCCAGGAGAAAACAGAAAGGTCTGGGGATGTTTTGAGGGTAGAGAGCCTGTGCTGAGTGACGTGTGTCTGGGCTGCCATCCCGGTTTGTGTCGGCAGAGGGAGAGGCAGATTGGGTGACCTGTGACTGCAACCCACCTGCCTGTCAAGCCCTGAGCGCTGGGGAAACACCGGTAGAAAATAACCGGCCTCCGAAAGCCGGGTGCCGAGCGGTCCTGTCGAGCTCCGTCCGTGCCCTGCTCGAGCCATTCCAGGGCCCCGAGCAAAAGTCAAGGAAATTACCAGGAAAATCGCGGGTTCTCTCCTTGGAAAGCTGTGAGGAGGGAGGCGGCACGTGTGCCATCTGCGTCGTGTGGTGGTCAGGGCGACGGACTGCCCTGTGCAGGGGTGATGGACCCCCCTGCCAAGGGCTGCTGGGCTTCAAGGCTGGCAGCAGGGTGGTCCAGCATCATGGCTTCTGCAGTACTTCTGCCCAATACTGGGCACAGATGGGCTGGGAGCTTTGTGAGACGCTTGTGCATCTAGCAGGACCTCATGTTCAGGCTGCCCCTTCTCTGGCAAGGCTGTGAATCACTTGGGGTGAGTTAGAGGGGTGGGTGGCCACAGGTTTCCACACTGCAGGAGTCCAGAGACCTCCGCCCCATATCCAGACTTTGTCTTCTGAGTGGTCTCTCTTGGTCACCCCGCAGCTTGCCTTCAAACCAGCTCATTCTCACCATCCCACCCAGATACTGCCCCTTCTGCACTCATGGGCACCACCCGGCCACAGTGGCCAGGGCCTGATGCTGTGGGGCGCTGAGCACCCCCAGAAATACCTGTCCATGCCAACTTCTGCCATCAGACACCACAGAGCTGGTACCACTGTTCGCTTCTTCCTGTGTGAGTGTCTGGGGCTGGCAGCAGGGTGGGCAGCAGGGACTGCCCGGGCACTGACCCCACGGATACCCAGGGATGTCTGGGGACTGGGGGATCCTGCTCTCCCTGGGGGAGCTGCTGGGGGGCATGGCAGGGCTGTTTTGCCTTGTTGTTGCTCACTCAGCCAGCAGTGTGAGGGTGCTGGGGGCAGAGTCCAGACCCCTTGCCTTTGCTCCCTCTGGCTACCCACAACCCAGGCAGTGCTGCTGTCCCCCCCGCAAGAGGGTCTGGTCCCCAGCCTGCTGGTGGGGAGTGGGGCACCGCAGTGGCATTTGGCAGCTGCCATGGACGCCCCACCCTGGGTGGGGACGAAGGTCACTGTGCAGAAAGTTCAGCTGCTTGCTGACGGAAAAAAACGGGGAAATTCCCTGCTCTGCACATGCAAATAAATGAGTGCTGGGGCTGGGGACCCTGTGCCCAAGCCCCCTGGGGACGCTTCTCCAAGCCCTAGTAGGGCTGGGGGCTCGCCGTGCTCCCACCCAGACCACCATTGCAGCAGAATGGCCCCACTGAAATCTGTCCTCCAGCCAGAACATGTCCTGGTCACAGTGCATGACTGTATCCCCAGTGCAGCTCTCACTGCCCCCAGCCTGTTGAAACATCTGGGTGGGCTGTCCCCATGCCCGATGCCAGATGGACACCCCTTCCTGATGGACCCACTCTCTAGTGCCAGAAGAGTCTTTGCTGGAGCCACATTCAAGTAGAGCCACACCAAGATCCCAAAAACCAGGGGGTGTCCTACAGAACTGGTCACATCCTCATTGCTGTGGTAAAGGAACAGGGGGAGGAGATTGTGCCAGAGTCCTGGAGGTAGAAGTTTGTGGAAGGAGACAGACTGTGCTCTGCCATGCAGGATTGGTACCTGCCCACACTGGGGACCGTGGTGCTGGGATTGTGCTGATGCTATGTGGCCAGACCTGGCTTTTCAATCAGCTGGGCAGGATCCCTCTGAGATCCCAGAGGTGCACACGATCAGTTTCACTTGCTCTGAAGGTATCTACAGACCAGGCTCAGGAGAGAGCAGAGTACAGGAAGGGAATTTCCTATGCCTTAGAAGTCCTATTTTTCAGGGCAGTGGTACTGCCTAGGATGCTTGGACAATCACGGATAATGCAGGGAGAGAAAAACCTCCTTACCAAGATTGTTATCCTGCAAACTCCCTGCTTATTGGGATGCCCATGTTACAGCCATGAGGGCACAACAATGGTCAGGTGAGACGGGCTCCATCGATGTCAGAGCTGCTCTATCCCAAGATAATCAGCTGTTGGCAAGGCCAGTCACGAGCACAGAGGTGCAAGTGGGATTCCTGAGGCTGCTGGCACATCCATCCCAGGCTTCAAGCTCTGCTGCCTGTGGGTCAGAGGTGTCAGCCAAGACCATGGCAGCTGGCCAGCTGGTCCTCTCCCCAGTGATGGAGAAAACCCCAGGCTGACTGTGCAGTTTTCCGTGCTATACTTGTGGCTCAGTCCCAGGTGGTCAGTTGCTCAGCACTAAGACACTGACCTATGAAGGCTGGAGCTTCTCAATGCTGCAATAAGGCAGGAGCCAGCAGCTTGCAAGATGTTCTCGCCTAGATGCAGGTCAGTAGCTAGCTCCAGCTTCCCTCTGAAGCCAGTGGCCCTGAGTCACCAGGTGACACGGCCATATCCTGCTGCTATCTTCTAGGTGTGGGTGACGTGAGGCCAGCTGGCTCATGAGCACCAAGGAGGTGGTGATGCAGCAGTAATTGCGGCCTGCTGTTGATAATCATGACTGTAGGTGGGCATATCTTTCTGCTGCTCACAGCTTTGGGCAATTGCTTGGATGGCAGGCCTCACTAGTCTGCCAGGATTTGCACCATTGTCTCCTGGGAGAAGGTATTGAGCTCCAAGAAACCCTCTTGCGGTTGTCTGGAGCTCATGCTTGAGGCAGACTCTTCATCTCTCTGTCCCTGACATCATGGCCACTGGCATGATCTGCTGTCTATCATGTCCTGATCATCATGCTGGGAACTTCTCTGCTTGCTCCACCTGGGACAGAGTAAGCCCTGGACCCTGCATCCTTGTCAGCCTCAGAAATCTAGGCTTCCCAAGGATGCAGCATCAGATCCTAGACCCCCCAGACTGGGAATACACCCAGTAGCAGTGGGATGGTACAAGCACATCCAGGACATGCTTTGACTGCTACTATTGCTGGGGAGCACCTTCAGACCAAGTGGTTCCTGTGAGGTGCTGTACAGGCTGAAGGGTGGCGTGCCACAGCCATGTCTCCCAAGGGGATCCTGGTCACCAGTGCTGGGCAGCTGTAGGCCCATTGGCCTAAAAGTAGAGGCGCTGTTTCTTTTCCCAAAAACATCTGACATCTCTGTCTCCAAATGGCAGGAGAAAAGTTACACACCATGGTCCACAGGAGGAGGATGTTGGTGTTTTCTGTGACTGTTCACCTGGGATGCAATTACCCCAGCATGGGAGAGGCAAGAAGCTGGACCACATGGTGGTGAGGACTAGTGCAATCCCAGCACCCTCCTGGGGACTCTTTGTACTTGGGCAAATGGTCTCTTGATCCTACAACGGTGCCTTAAGTCTGTTGTCCTAAGCATGGTCATATAGGTGAGCTTAGCCTGGCAGGTCTCTGCCTCCTTGCTCGGGCACCCAGAAAATAAGACATTTTCTCTGATCTCACTGTATAGGGGGAATCCTGGAGCTGACAGCAGAAAGCAGAGGCAGAGAGGATGAGAGAGACACTGGGATGCAAATGGTGATACTCCATGAGCATTACAAGTGGCAAAACACTGGAGGATTTCCAGCACCTCAGGACCTGACGTGCCCTTATCTGCAGGGTGCTGAGTGAGCCCCGAAGAAGGGAGGAGGAAGCAGGGAGCCAGCACTGAGCAGAGCTGGTGGGCACAGCCAGCGTGTTCCTGCCCCGTGTGCCTGGGCTCCTGCAAGCTCATGGTTGTGGGCGTAGAAACATGGGAATATCTGGGGCTGTGTCCCCGCTCCCAGCGCTGGCAGATAAGCTGCCGTGGGCAGGTATTTTAGCCAGCACCATGTCAGGCTCGGGGCCAGTGGAGGAGCAGGCTGCCAGACGAGCAGTAATGCTGCCAGGTGATGCAAGGATGCTACTGCCAGCAGAGAGTCATGTCCACTGGTCAGACACTTGTGGGAAAAGCTGCACGTGAGGATGTCCTTTCCCTTTACATGGGGCACATAGGACTCTGTCTTCACCGGGTCAGATCCGCAGATGGTTATGCCAAATATGCTGGATTTAGAAATAGCATGTTGAGGAAAGCAGTTGAAAGACTTTGATAGGACATTTTCCAAAAGAGGCAAGGAGGGACATTATTCAAATTACCTCTTAACCTAAAATTTCCCTTAAGAAGGTCTTAAAACCCTACCTGGTCAAACTAAACCTCACTTGAGGATTATTTTGCTAATTTGCTGGGCACTCAAGAAACCCTTGGACCAGATCTAGCCCACTTAAATGTGTCACTTTTTGTGCAGAATGCCTTTCTTTGGCCTTGCAGTAATACAAACGCTCCTTTATCTAAATAGGAAGGATGAATTTCAGATGGATCCATGGTTGAACTGAGAACTGTTGAGCACAAAGCAAGGATTTTGGCAGGATCATGGTGTAGACTGTAACCAGAATGATAAAATTGGCTGAAGCATGGATGGAACCACCGCAATGTGGAAGAACCTGAAAAATCACCAGTGATCATGCAAATGGTCTGCATCAGTAACCAGCGATGGAATGGACCACAGGCAAACTGATAAACACTGAAAAATGCGGTGTTCAGACTGAGTCCAGGAGGCCTGCACTCTTGTAACAGGAGGATGATGCCATGGGACAGCCTGTGTCTTCCACCTATCTCGACACTTTGACAGACAGCAGCTAAAAAAGACACCCAAAATGAGGATGAACAGATAAGCAGCAGATCTGCCCGAGTCTCATGGAGGGTGAAGTGAGCAAGGTTTGGAGGTGAAAGATTCTGAAATTAATAACTGTTGATACTTGCCCAAAACTTGCCCCACAACTAGTTCATTATTGACAGTTGAGAGGATCCCATATGAAGAGGACTTGACTTAGCACCTCTGTCCTCCGTGTCTCAGTCCAGGCCTGGCCATACCCCTTGTGCAAACACATCAGGGTGGTGGTGGCTGTGAGGGTGAGAGAGAGCAGCTAAAAGTGTGAGAGACTGAATCAGGTTGGTTTAAAACAGAAATCCCCTCTCACTAAGGTCTGGCACTGAGTTTGGTTACGTGCTCAGAAGTAAATCATTGCTTTTCCTGCATTTCTGCTCCAATCGCCCCCAAGCCCAGTTTGATCAGGGCTGCTGTCCTGGTTAGGAGGACAGTAATTTATTGGAGACTGTTTCTGCTTTGCAGTAGATTTTCAGTTCCACGTGGTTCCTGGCACGTGGGTACAAGTCTATTTCCCCTATCCAACACAGTTTTTAGTCTATGATGCCTTTCTTTGCCCATCTCATCTCTTCTACCACTGGCAGACATAACTTAGGTCCCTCATCCAAATATACCCTTGAGCATCTCTTTATGAGCTTTGCTAAATGGGCCTCTCTTCACTGAAATTACTTTTCTCCTTACCCTATCATAATTTTCTCACTTTTTTTCCTTTCCTTTATCTGAGGATGCTGAAGTTTTCTGATCTCAGATTGGAGGATGGATGGACCCTTCTACATCCACTGGTCTTTTCCTACTCCATGACTGAAAAGTGACAAGGAGTATTGACTGATGGGTGCCAGCCACTCAATGTACCTGCAGTTTCCTTGGAGTCTGCTTTGGAGGGATGCTGAGCCTGGGAGATCTAGGTGGGATTATGATGATCAGTCATTGCATGGGAACCAGATCTCAATAGGCAGATGCTCAGGGAGCCCAAGGTCAGTACAGTGGCACAACACCCAGAGAGTCCACATGGCAGCAACCTGGTGGCAGATAAACCCTGGGGGAGCTGTCAGCTGGAAGAGCAGTGTCCAGACACAGCAAGGGAACCTTCTCCCAGAGGAGGAAGGAGCCATGCATGATGCATCTACTGTAGCTCCAAGCCTGAACTCATGATGGTACCCACTATTCTCTTTCCCCCTTTCCCCAGTCTCAAACACCTTCCTGACTTGGGTGTCAGAATCCTGTCAACCTGCTGTGCCAGGAGGAGGAGCTGAGCCCTCCCTGATCGCTGGGCAGGTGTAGGTGGTATCTGCAAACCTGTGAGTCAAGTTGCAGGAATGCAGTCTGAATGAGGTGGCAGGGGAAGGATGACAGCCTGACATGAAGCTTGGCAGGATCTCTGAGTCTCTGGGTGATCTTCCCTGCAGGGTGACATGATCACAAACCTTCATGCCTACACCTGCACCTTGATGTGAACACCCCTCCCCCCCACCTCTGCTGGGTCGGTGGTAGCCTTTGTGCAACCCCTTTCCCTACCAACCACAGTTCCCTGAACTGGGGATGACACAGCAGGGATATTCTCCTGGATGAGCCTGTCCAACCACAGCTGTACTTGGTTTCAGCAGGGTGAGGGTGTTCAGCAGCATGGATTCTCTTTCAAACATTATCTTCTTCTTGTAGTGTTGGAGACAGCATGAGGAGAGCACTCATAGGCTCTCGGTTGCAAAAGTAATGCTGCCTGCCAGGGAGAAACATGGCAAAAGTGGCTGCGCTGCCTTCAGGAGACCCCCCCTCTGTGGACCTCTATGTGTCTGGGCAGGTCTGAGCACTACACAGCACTAGCCATCATCTTCTGCAGCACAATTCGCAGCTGGCAGCCACTGTAATGGCTCTTTGTAGCTCTCCATAACTTCTCAAGGGCCCTGTCTTCGCGTGATCCAACCTCACCCTCCAAGACTGTGTCCCTAGCAGCTGCTGGAAGCAGCAGCAGCAGCCTGGCCAGCACATCTTCAACTCCTCAGCCCCCAAGCAGCTTCATCAGTTCCAGGAACACACCCAGCCAAGTCACCAGGCAGCCTCACAGACACTGAATACACAGATACCACAGGCACCTCAGCCCCCACAGCCTGGGGGTAGACAAGCCCTAGGAAACCTCTCCAAAGCTTGTCTGGGGCTTGTGCTTTCACTGTACTGGGCCCCTGGGCCAGGCTCACCATAACAGTGTTAATGTAATAAAATTCCCCGGGGAAGGAGATTTTTATTGTAAACCAAACAGACTCACTCTCTCACGTTGCCTCTCTCCCACTGTCACTTGTCCTCACACTCACCCATACACAGGGTTTGACCAGGTTACCAGTGTCCAGCACTGTGAGGGATGCCAGCAGATGGGCCTTCTCTGTATCTCATGAGCTTCACAGGCTACAGCAAAGAGATGACAGCAGGTCTTTTATATCCCTTAGGAATCAACCAGTTTAACAGCAGCATCTTTAGGCTCTGATCCTTGCTCACTTCATTCTGCCTCAGGCAGGATTGTTGCTTTATGTCTGAGCTTCTCTGTTGTGAGTATCTTTACAGGTGACATCACAGTATTGGGGGAGGAGGAAGATGTAAGGGACGTGCTTGTATCTTGTTGCCACCCTTCTAAGTCTTCTGTTAGTGAGTCATCTGCACCCAGGCCTTACCAAAGTGCAACCATCTGGGCTGATGCAAGCACCGGATTCCTCAGCATCTGCCTAATGTCAGTTGTGCTCCTGGTTACCAGTTGAGGCCATTCTCATAATTTCCCCTTTAGGGTTTTTGTTGGTGCTTTCACACCCAGCCATTCCCACACACACTTTCTCCATCTCAGTCTCAATATATCTGTTACATAACGCTACAAACAGGACAACAAACCTCATCCAAAATGTTATTCTGAGGACCATAACGATGTCTCAGACAGGAAAACCAGCAGCATAAAACCTACAGCAATAGTTACGTGCAAAAAGAAGGACATTTAAAATGAAGAAACTAAGAAAACAGGGAAATAGAAAAATTAAAAGTAGCAACCAAAAGTGTAAAATCTTGGACATTATCAAAATATGACACTGGAAGCATAGAGTAAATTTAGATTATCTGTCTAAATAGATTCTAGCAGTATTATAGCCGATGTTTTTGAAAAGCAAGTATGGGAGCCTGTTGGCAGTAAAACGATATCTTTGAATAAGTCATAACCATGTCCAAACAAGGCAAACAGCTGAGTTTTATATTTCACCTGGGCAAGTGAAACATAAAACCACACTAAGGCAAGCCAATTGTTTTTTTTTTTTTCCTGAGGAACAGCTTGCTAAAGGCATAATAACTATCTTTCAAACATTGTTTTAAGTACGCAAAAGATGGTTGCCTGCCAAAGAGGCTGGAGTCAACAAATGATGGAGTACAACAGGAGCACTCGTGGAAGATAAGCTGTATAGAGAAGTGAGATGAATCCCTCACACTGTTTTTCCCTGCTGAGGCACATCAGGGGCTTCCCAGGTTAGACTCTTTGTTCACAGGGAAGTATTTAGATGAGGTTCCTCAAAGGGGGATGCCAGGATAAGAAAAATTCAGAACATATTAGTTTACATGAATAGAGAGAAGAAATGCCAGGACCTTCACCCGAAGAAATGTCTTCACACAGAGGCGCAGGGAACTCACTGCTGGTGCTGCTGACTAGGAGGGGATCCGTGGTGTGTGCTTTAGCAGTATGTTACCGGGAAGACTCAAAGTGATTTTGGCACTGAGATGGTCTCTAAAGATTGAGGTCATCAGCTTGTCTCAGGGGGATCCTTTCAGGATCCTGTGCTGCTGATGGCATTAAAAGCTATAGAAAGACCGTATGGTGTCAAATGATTGCCCATTAGGTCAAGGCATGCCTGATAATGCCAAAGACAGAGCTTGTCAGGAAAACCCCTGTGTAGGTATGACGGAGCAGGAAAGGACCGTTCTGGTTTCATGTGCTATGCTGATGGACCTGGTGCCACAAAGGGAGATTCAACAACAAGGAGGGAAGGAACACAAGTTTTGTCTCACACCCATCTCCCCTGATTTTCTCCAGGGCCTCTGCCTACCCATGTCCTTCATGGGTAGGCTCACACGCTCTGCTGCACAAATTAAGCCACTCCCTCCTACTAGTCTCCTAAGGAATCAGTGTTTAAAGCTCTCCCGCCGCAGCCAGGAATAGTTTTCCACCTGTATTGTTTTGTTTTCTTGGGCTCTGGGGCTTGCTCTGAGATCTCAGAGTGAAGCAGAGAAGACAGGGAACTGATTCCTAAAACCTGGCCCAGGCCCTTGATGATCGTTCCTAGTAGAAGGTGATCTCCAGGAAAGAAGCAAGGTCATCCTCAGCATCCTAAAGGTGGGACACCAGCTCCTGCATCACAGATGCTTGTGCCTGGGCTCGCATCTGCCAGAGTGTGCACCCATGGGGTCAGCCAAGGGAAGGCTCTGCTATCTCCCCAGCAGCTGGCCCCACAGGACATCCATGGCCCTGAGGGCAGCCTGCCCCACCCACTACCCGTGTCCTGGTTTGAGTTAGAACAGAACTAATTCTGTTCAGAAATTTTACTTTTCATCTCACTCTAAGTAACTGCACTTTCTGAAGGTAACAGCAGATCAGATTTTTGCAGACAGTCTTTGCTTCCAGCAGTGACAACGCTCCGTGTTTAGAACCACCACCACGGGTTGGGGGGTGCAGAAAGGCTCTTGCTTGTTCTTGCTCCTGAGCAGACCAAGGTCACTGCTGGGTCTTGTGCCCCATGTTGGGGATGCAGCAAGTAAAAGGCCCCAATGTGGGGAGGAGTGACCAGGACAGGTGACCTCAAACTGACCAACAAGGGATTCTATCCCGTGTGCAGCATGTTCAGGATAAAGCTGAGCGATCACAAGGGTCAATCTCTCTTCTTCAATGGCCAGCATCCAAGTCTGGCTGTTCTGCCTTCGATCCCGATCCATGTGCTCTTGAATCCAGTACCAGAATCCAGCTCCTGAATCCAGTTCCCATCTGTCCCTGAGCCCAGTTTGAGACCTCCACAGTGACTGCTCCACAGCATCACTGGTGACAGTGACGTAATTGCCATCAGGGGGTTGGGTTTAATACTGGTTTTGTATCTATTTGAATATATTCCATTTCGTTATTGTTATTTTCATTAAAGCTGTTTTAGTTTTCTTTTCTAATCCATAAGTCTCTCTCTCTCATTCTCTTTCTCTTCCCTTTGGGAAGGGAGAGGGATGAATAGAGAGTCTGTGCCATTTGTCAGTGCCGAGCCAGCCATAATTCCTGACAACTGGATTGGGGCAGCCCCAACTGGTGCCATCTGCATCCAATGGGCAGCGGCTGGGGACATGCAAGGAGTGGGGACAGGAGGTTTCCAGTCTCCCATGGATTGGGCATCCCTCTGAGCCACAGCCAGGAGCTGGGGCACTGGGCACGGCTGTGACATCAGGTGTTGTCCCAGGCTGAGATGCAGCAGCCAGCAAGAACCAGTCATAAAAACTGGTAAGCCTCCAGGAGAGGCTCAAGAGGCCAATCAGAGACAATCACCAACAAACCCTCAGGAGAGACCCAAACAGCCAATCAAAGACTGCCTGTTGCTACACCTGTAGGAGTGGCAGCTGGGTTCTGGTTGGTCCTGGGAGCCACCTTGTTCTTCACTGGAACCAATCAGAAGTGACCACTAATAAGGATTACTCAGGGATCTCAATTTCCTGTTGCCAGAAAAAAATTACATCAGAGTAGCTGAAACCGAAATGATTGATCTGTGACACACCTGCAGCCTGAAGGGTGTCGACATCTTTTCCTCTGCCAGTCCAAATGTGGGACTCTGTGGCCCAGAACATGAGGAGACACAGAGACGCCTCCCCACCAGTGCCTTCCTCCAGACAGCTGTAAGATTCCTAACTTGGAGATCAGAGAAAGGTTGAGGTTGGAGGCACCTCTGGAGATGATCTGGTCCAATAGGCCTGCTCAGAGCAGGGTCAGCTAGAGGAGATTGCCCAGGACTTCCACAACTTCTCTGGGTAACACCTTCCAGGGTTTTCTCCAGTTGTAGTCATGGAATGCTCTGTCCCATGTAGAGCTTAGTGCTACCTCAGAGCAGGTAAGTTTCTGTCTGCTTCAGGAACGGGTGGTGGACCCCTGTGCACCCCCATGTTGAGTTGCCCCATGTAGGTAGGAGACAATTTAGCACACGGTGCCTTCTCCCAGAAGTCATGGGCTGCTGGGAGGACTCATTGTGATTTCCACACAGGAACACCTCTGCCCCTGTGTGACAGAGTGAATAGTGCTCCATCACCCACCCCTGGAGTTTGGAGAGATGCAGGATGGGGCAGAGACTCTCCTGAGCCTGCACGAGGCTGTAGGCGGTGAGCATTCATCTGCACAGAGCTGGTGGTGGTGCAGCTTGGCTGCTGACCTACCAGCTGAGAGAGGGAAGGTTCCTGTCCTGCTCCACCAGCTGTGAAACTACAGAAATGCCTCTTGGCTGTGGTTTTTGCAGAGCGTGGACAGGACAGCAAGCAGACAGAGCTGGGACAGAGGAGGACACTTTGGGGCTGGGAGGGCTCTGCAGTTGAGAGACTCCGCTGTTTGCAACTTCTGCTTCAGACCTCATGTGGTTTTTCAAATAGGTATTCTGGCCAATGTTCCACGGTGTCCCCCATATCAGGGAACTGATGTATCACCAGAGTCTGGACTGGAGATAGAAAGTGACAGCACTATCTCCAAGGAGATTATTCCTTGTTGCCACAGAAACTGGGGGTTTTTTTGTGTGTGCCCTCTCTGTCCCTCACTCTTATGGATACGATAATTGAAACAAAACTTTATTTCAATCCCTGGAGATTGCTGGAGGGATGAGTGTATCCCAGGTGGTGACACCGAGGTGCCACTGGCAGGGAAGGTCATGTCAGATACGGAGTGTGATGAGAAGCGGAAAAGAAGGCACCAAATGAAGGGCATCACTAAATGAGGACTGCAAGAAGGAGAAGAGGCTCAGGTGTGTGTCCCAGGGCTGAGCCCCCAGCCCCAGCATCTGCTTCCATGGCCATCTGCTACTCAGCTCTGGGAGCACAGAGGAAGCATGGTTCCCCTTGGTGCACGTCCCAGTGCCACCACAGTGCAGGGTGATGACTGCCTGGGACATGTGGCATTACTGTTCCTGCCCACCATCCAAGGGGAGAATCACGTGAGTGGGCAAGCAGGAGCAGCAAAGGATCTGCTGGCTTTGCTACTGTTTTATGGGCATAGGTGGCACCTGGACATGCTGAGCGGTGCCTCCCCTAGATCCTTGTACATGCTCTGACCCCAGGGACGGGGGCAAGAGTTTTATATCTTGCAGGAGCCAAACACCTGCCAGGTCCTGCCACAGCAGGGAGGTTTCAGGTCATCCTGAGCAGAGAAAGAGCCACCACAGGCTGGCACTGGGAGATGAAGGGGTGGCGGGCTGGGCTGGACGCGCACTTGGGGACCCATCCCTGAGAAGCAGCCAATGAAAAACCTGCCGTGCCCACAGATGCACACACCCTGCAGGCAGATATTCCTGGCATGGGATGGGTGGACACATTTCCCTTTTCATGTGTGGGCCTTGCCCTCTCTGATGTTCCTGCTGTGGAGCTGGGGCAACAGAGCAGCTGGGGTGAACGCTTGGACACCGGCAGGGAGAAGCAGATGCCCGGCAGGAGGCCAGAGGGCAGCGAGGGTGACTGAGCAGGTATTAAGAGTGATGCTAAGCTGTGGCACTGTGCAGCTGTCGCTGGCCACCCGTCTCCACGGCCCCACAATGCCAGAGGAGCCAGGTCTCCAGCAGCAGCAAGCATGGCCCAGCTGCCTGTCTGGCCCCCACCACTGCTCCTGCCAGGCTGAGGACACCAGTTTCTGCCTGCTGCTTGTAGTGGGAGCTCCTGCTGTCTGTAACCTGAACCTAGTTTGGTAACCGAGCAATAAATATCTCGGGGACAATGTAATGACACAGGTCCCTTCCCAGCCGTTAGAGCTGGGAACTGACATGAATCACATGATGGAAACCAGCCAGCAATGAAACCAGCGGGAGACAAGCCTGCATGTGGTTAGCTCTGGAAGGCCCAGTCTTGCCCAGAGCCAAACTGGGTAAACTGAGAACTGCATTTTGAGGTTAACTGCTGAAAACAGTTCATTTGCACAGCATGACAAAGGGTCCTGACTGGCCAGGCTGGAGCAGAATTAAGTAGATGATGGCATTGCTCTGCAGTATCCCATATTCAGTGTGGTGGGGATCAACGTGGACCTGCTGAAAGTAACCTGAGATCTCTGCTGGTGGTTCCAGGGCCTCTTTTCTGGGATTCCCCATGTGTCAGATGCTCCTGCCCATGGTACAGCAGGCGTTCCCACTTGCAGTGCTGCAGGAGCACTGGTGACTCTTGCTGTTGAGTGTTTCTCCCAGGCAGTTTGGCAACAGCAAAGTCAGGTTGATCTACATGACAACGCAGGGAGATGGGCCACCAACTGACTCCCTCCTTTCCAGCAGACTGTGGAAAGAAATGTTGGTGTTTCTGCTTCTGACCAGAATTTCTTGTCTCAAACTCTGCAAGACGCTAAAATGAAATAAAAAACCATTTGGATCTATCGTCCTTGGGTTTCCTCTAGGGAAGGTTTCCAAAACAGCACATTTTGTGCTAAAGCCATCCATAAAAAGGGGCTTGCCCTTCATTCTCTGTGTCCTGCCCACCTGGGACCTGTAACCTGGTAGCTGGCAGAAGGTGGCCAGGTGGTTGGGACACAAGTTAGCAAACGGTGTAAGGAAAGCAGGGGAATTTCTCTCTCTCCCTGGGATGATACCATGTGGATGTAAATGCTCTGATATGCCACCACCTTCCTGTGGACTTGGGGCCACGTTTTGGTGCAGTTTTTGGCTGCCCTGGGAGCACGCTCCCCGACATCAGCACAGTGCACCCATCACCCTCGGGCATGGGCAGAACACTAGCAGCAGTGCTAGAGCAGAGAACCAGTGGAAGGCTCCTCAGCCAGCGCCTTGCCATGAGCCAGGAGGCCAGGGTGGGGACACGGTCCCTCCTCTGCCCAGCTGAGCCTGGCGAGCAGGTTCAGGGCTGAGGATGGGCTGCCGTCCTGGAAGGCACCGGCTGCCCGGGTCCTTGTAAACAGATTATGAAAGGCTGGGTTTGGCGGAACTCAAGCCTCACCCCTGACAGTGCAGCTGAGTCATCCCGTGCTCCAGGCTCCTCCTTTCACAGTCCCAGCTCCACCAGCCTGCCCCACCAGCCTGCTCCCTCCTCTGCAGGGTGGCCCCAGTGGGTATCCCCTCCTCCTGCCCAGGGTGCATCACAGATCAGGGTCCTGGCTCCTCCACAGCACTGCCTGAAGATGGAAGTGAGTCACAGCTTCTACCCTGCCTCAATTTCCCCATCCATGGTAGAAAGTCTTCTGAGTAGGAGGCAGTGAACACGTCAGACACGTCCTCAACAGGGCCAAGCACATCATGTGCTACGCTCATGTCATCAGGACAGCTTCTCAGAGGCATCTTGGGGCTGGGGGCATTTTTCCCACACTTTTAAGGGTTGACAGTGCACTTCTCCCAGGTATCTCCAGGATGTGCACCTAGGGCCAGCCAAAGATTCTGGGAGATTGAAAAGCTCTTACTAAAGCACACAGCAAATGCAAGGCACGGAGAAAACAACATGCAGGCACGCTGCCTACTCTGCCTCGAGCTTGGCTCTGCCTCTCCGAGCTGGCAAGCACCATCTCCCTGGCTGCAGTGCTCAGATGGCTCCACCTCTCCTTCATCACTGAGGGCCAGGCCCGGACTGGTGGTGGGAGACCCCCAAGGCCATGTCTACACATTTCCCTACTTCCAACAAGAGCCAGCTGTGCCAAGGTCACGTGAGGGAGGACTTTAGCTCCTCTCCACTTCTTCTGGAGCAATGAAGTTCCCTGACATGGAAACAAGCCACCATGGCAGTGTGCCAGGACAGTGCTTCCACCAGTCTGCGTGACACCAGGACTCGTGGCACAGGGCACTGGGCTGGCTAAAAGCACCTGGTGAGGTCCCTAAACCTGGTCCAGCCCAGGCTGCTCCAAGTCTCCAGCCTTGGCTCTGCTCTCCAGCACCCCTGGGCAGGAAGGGAGGCAGGGGCTAGTGGTTCTCCAGAAGAGATGACTGTGGAGCAGGTGCCAGGGCTCATCTCTTATTCTTGAGCAACTCCTGGGCCTGTGGCCTGGGTGTGGTGTGGTGCAGGCTGCTGGTGCCGGGTTTGAGGGGGCAGGTGTGAGCAGCCTTCGAAGACAGCAATGGAGCTCAGCTCTCGGCTCACCCCAACACGTGGTAGGGCCCAGGGAGCCTTGTGCCATGTTAGGAGAGTGGGGCCGGGGACAGTCACTGGCTTACTCCTGTGCACCCAGAGCTGGTCCAGGCACAGTCCACAAGCTTCAAGAGGTGAAGTCAACGGGCAGGCTCAGCTCCCAGGTCTGCCAGGAGGTTCTGCCTCAGGCAGGTAAAGCCCACAGCCATGTCTTACTCTGCTTTACTGGTTTGCTTGCCATAGCGATCTCCCCATCCTTTGGCTAGTGTGCTGCAGGCTGGCTGTGAGGTGTAGCCATGCTCGGCTGTGTATCACTGGGGCACTTTCACCTGTGACTTTCCCCAGTGCAGGGCTGCCCTGTGGCTGTGGCAGCCTTACCGAGCGTGAGCCCTGCTGTCTGGGACTGAACAAGGTGCCCATCAACTTGTTAACCTGCTCCGGACTGAAGATGGCCTGGAGCAGGCTTCCTTCAGCAGCCACAAGATCTAAATCTGGTCTCAATGCCAAGCTGGAGTTTCCTTAAATTCTTCTGGCTCAGGAGCTGGAAATACTGGAACAGCAATAACATCTGGGGAGATGGAAATGCAGCAAGGGTGCCAGACCCAGATCTGCTCCACGTGCTCTGAGCTCCCTGTCTGGCTTTCCCTGCTTACCTCCATGCTGTGCCCCCAGGACTCAGCACCAGACACATAGCAGAGCTCTGTCACTTAGAGCTGTATCCCCAGCTCAGGCCAATCTAGCTTGCCCTCAGGGACCAGTGCCAGCCCTGTCAGCTGGACACTTACCACTAGTCACCTGCAAAATAACCAGTAGTTGGAGAATGCCAGTGGTGGAGAGCTGTGCACAGCCTGGCACAGCCTAGACCAGCCACCACCTGGCAGAACCTGTTGGGCTATGGGGCCAGTGGGCAGGACCCACAGCCAAGGAGAGCCTCGACTAACAGTGCCTCCAGTCTCCTGGGGTTCACCTTTGCAGGAAACAGCCAAAAATCTCCTGGTGCCCCATGGCAGCTTACACTCCTGCCAAGCTTGGAGTACAGTGTGCACCAGATACTACCTATAGTTCACCCTTTTGTACTCCAGAGACACCTGCATGATCTCAAACCATGCTTCAAGGTTAGTTTGCCCCTTTTCTTCTCTGGGCCACTTGCTGGAGCTTCAAAATGGCAGTGCACACGCTATGAGTGCAACCCCAGCATCCCTAACAGCCACGCCTGTCCTGTGCCACTGTTTGTGCTCTATCTATGCCCTTCCACGCCTTGCCTACTTCTAATACATTACTCCAGCCTTGAGATCGAGGAGGCACAAGTTCCCCTGGTCTCAGGCACAAGAAGATCCCACTCATAGTTGTCTCGCATCCTGTAGGCTTCCTGCTCCACTATGGGCTGTGCAGGTCTGTGGGGAGTTGAAGCTGCAGCAGAGAGGCTGGGCAGTCAGTGTGACTGAGGGTGTCCAGGCCACCCACACACCCCTATGAAGCTGGGCCTTTGGATAGAGGGCTCTTGGGAGCTTGGACCTGGATTACATGAGTCTCTGGACATGGTCAGGATGGAGGCTGGCTCAGGGGAGAGGTTTACTTCAGTCAGTTTCAGGCTGGCTGTTACATCCAGGATTCAGACCCTGCAGGGTTGGCTGCCTGGAGTCAGTCAGGCAGCAGACTGAAAGGTGCAGGAGGAACAGTTAGGGTGGGTTAAGCAAAACCTATTAGAGGGAAGAGAGTGAGGAGATCTTGTGGAGTCCTTCCAATGACCACCTTTGGAGAAAGAGTAGGACTTGCAGCTCCCGGGCAGGCATAAGCTCATTCCATTCTCCATGGATCCACCCATCCCTGCAGAGAGCACACAAAGCCAGGGGAACATGCAAAGACCAGCAGGCAACTTGGGGACTCAGTTGCCTGCAGAGTCCCACCCAGTAAGGCATATATACAGAGGCACGTGTATCACACACATGCCAAAATGGACACACAGCACCTGCATGGCCAGACGTGCATGGATAGCTTCATGTCTGTTCTGACACAGTCTCAGCCAGATCTCAGGCTCTAGCAGAAACGACACGCTCCTCCAGGGACATTTTGTGTGAAGTGTGAGCTGGGATGTCAGCAGGAATGAGAAGAGCAACAACCTGGTTCAAACTGCCTCATGTGGCACAGGTTGATTTGTCCCCAGGCTCTGTTCATGACACCCCTGCATGCACCCATGCATGTTTGGGTGCCAGGCCACCATGGCCTGAGCACAGGGTGGGTACTGTCTGGGAGCAGCCACCAGGTGCCAGTGCTTATTACTCTCACTAGGTTGAAGGCGAGAGTGGAAGCTGCTGTAGAGAGCATGGTGGACCTTTTACCATCCTCAAGACATGCAGGGATCCTATGTGATCCACCTTGGCACTGTTTAGGTGAGGCAAACAGCTGCTGCAGAGCCCCCCACCTGCAGTGGACCCTTTTATACACCGTGATTTTGATTTAGCGGGGGCAGCTGGGAGCATCCTTGCCTCAGGGGCTACCAGAGGGAGGTGCAGTCAAAGTGCAAGAGGGGTTGAAGCACCCTGTGGGTGGCACGGTTCAAACAGGGCGAGTTGCCCCCCAGCTTGCTTAGCAGCTCTCAAGAAGCAGGTCCACCTGCAGAGACAGCAAAGCACGCATTTTGGCACCAAGGAAACTCTTGGCTCCTTGTCCAGATGGGTGCCAGCAGCGCCTGTGAAGTGCTGGATCCTTGGGGTGCTGGGACTGGGTCAGGAGGCCAGTGGCACCCACAGGAGGCCAACGGCACCGGGGCGAGTGTTGCTGTCTGAAGAGTAGGAAAGGGTTAGCGTTCCTGGTGATGCCTGCATCCAGGCATGTCAGGTATGTGCCGGCACAAGCTTACAAGCTTCCTTGCCTGGAGATAGCTGGAGCATGGTGGGGAAAGGGAGTGGGAGCAGGGGTGGGGGAGTGGGAGGGTGTAGGGGGAACAGTGGCAGGGGATGTAGGAGTATGGGGTGAAGAGTAGAGATGGGCCCCCACATCCTGCACTCGACTGACAACAGCTTAGTGGGGCCAGGCCGAGAGGTTGGCCACAGGCCCTGGCTCATGCTCTGCTCCTTGGGCAATTTACCTGGCAAATGAGCAGGTGTCCCTGTTCCACTGCCTCTGCACAGACAGGATTTGCTTTGCAAAACCAAAAGGTGACATCCAGCACACACAGAGGGCAACAAATGCACCCAGAAACCACACACAAGGACACTGCTGGCTCAGTTCCTCTTATCCACAGATTGATCAGTCACCACGACCATGGTGTCCACAGCAGCTGTTGCTGTGGACCTGTGCTCGGGCTTCAACATGCTGCATTCCACAAGGTCTGTCAGGCTTCTGTGGGTCCAGGTGAGATGTGGGTTGGTGTATGGCACTGGAATCAGTTGCTGCTGGAATGTGGAAGATAGTGGTTAACACCCCGGCTTCCCCAGGAACAACTCATTTCGTTCCTCAGGTTGAGAACAACCACAAGATACTTGGCTCCATCCTGGTATTATGGGGATGATAAACATTACCCATGCACAGCCCAAAGGAGTCAGATTGGACCCAGACATGTCCCCAGTCTGTCTCCCCAGACTTGTGAGGACACCTCATTCCTCAGGGATCAGACTTTGGTACTCATCTTGTCAAAATCTTGCTTTGTACCCCAGGAAAAGCTGACTGCCACAGCCAAGGGAACTTGCATGGCCAGTCCCCATGCCTGCTGCTGGAGAACAATGTGTTGTTTTGACAAAGGCAAATGGAAACCACTGCCTTCAGCAGCCCCATGCCAAGCTGGGACCCATAGAAAGGTGGAGATACAGACCCCTGGAGTAGTCAAGGGAGCTGGGCAGGCTGCAGCAGGGAGAGGAAGGGGAAACAAAAGTGCCCCTGCAGATTCCTGGGCTGAAGAAGGCTGCAGAGCTGGAAGAGGCACAGAGACAGATCATGCAGACCATGAAGATGCTGTTTTTTTCAGAAGCTGTTCTTCCAGTTCAAAGTCCCAAAGGGGAATGAAGGCCAACAGGGTGTTGAGAGGCTTCACCTCTCCAAGTCTTTCTCTTTTCTTGGGATCATCCCCAGGTGACCAGCTTCCAGGCTCTGTAGCAGGGCTGTCCAACCAGCAAAATCCATATTGATCTGAGGAGTACAGGTTTAGGGTGAAAGCCCCAAGTGGTGTCCACTGCCTGGTCACCAGCAGAGTGGGGGGGGCTAGGTGTGCAGCGTTTGGAGCAGCGAGGGGCAATGCCAGAAGCTCCCTCTGATGGCAGCATGTGGCAGAGGTGCCCACCCTGCAGTGCCCTGGCTCAGGGACCTGCTCCGAGAGCCTTGGTGTGCCCCGCTGCCCACAGTGAGGTGCTAGTGCAATGCACTGAGAGGCATAGAAGCCCCCAGTGTGCAGAAACCCTCCAGGTCCAGAAACAACCTGTGTGCCTGGTTGGCTCATCCCAGAGGCTGGATTTTGGATTAGCTGCTGAGGCTGGGAATGTGCAAGAGTTTCCCCCAGGGGAGCAAGGAAGTTTACCAGTACATCCTGGGGATGAAAGGCTCCCTCCCCAGGCTTCACACTGGAGGAATTTTGCACCAAAATCCTGCCACTTCTCCTGGAGAATGAGTATGCTGAGCTGGGTGGACTCCTCCCACCGCCGTTCCTCACTGTATCAGCCACCCAGAGAAGGAACTGACCCTGATGAGGAGGGCTTGTATGGTGGTGCATCCTCCCCACACCCGGTCCACTCAGCAAGGGGAGGGTCCGACATGCACAGGAGCATAAAGAGCTCATTGTTCCCAGATGGAAATGATCATCCCGGTGACCTGGAAACACAGAGCAGCTCTGTCAGCAAAGCTATAGGGTTTCAAAGGCTGAGATCAAAGGGCCTCCCAGAGTCAGACTCTGCCAGGCCTTCAGAGACACCTGTAATAAAAGGCACCTCCTTCTAATTATTCTCATTTTACCTGCGACAGCTACTGGGGCTGTGGGTCTTGGTGTTTGCTCGGGGAGCATGGGCAGCAACATTGTCCCTGTTGTGACCGCCACGGACAAAGGGCCATTGTGCGTGACAGGGCAGGCGTGGGGAGCTTTGGCAGAGCGGTGTTCGCCCACCTCTGCCTCCCATCAGGCCTGGCAGTACCCCTAGCCCCCTCGCACCTCCCACCATCCCTGGCCAGGCACCCTCCTCTGCTTCCAGCACATCCCCGGTTTGATGTCCCCCCTGCCCCTCTTCCAGGGATGTGCTCTTGGGCTGCACAGCTGAGCAGAGCGGAGGCAGCCAGACCTTCACCTGACCTGACTGGTGGGGACCTGACTTCTCCCAGCACAATCTTGCAGCCCAGCACTGTGCACTGGAAACCTTCTCTGCTCTCTCTGCGAGACCCTGAAATCTCTCCCAGCAAGCAGCTACCCAGACTGCTTTCCCCATCCTCTTATCTCCTGAACTTCAGACTCCACCATTGTTATCTACAGACACACCTCATGCATGCTACTATCAGCCTGTGAACACTGTATTTCTCTGTCTGCTTTACATTGGCAGATGTAGCCCTGGGACTGCCAGTGCTCTTATGCAACCAGGCCACGCTCCCCCGGGCCACATCCCTCTGGACTGGGTCAACAGTAGGGACTCTGAGTTCCTTTGGCTGGTCCCTAAGAGGTAGATCAGGGAGGGGTAAGAAGATATTTTTGGGCTCCCTTTGAGAGGTGTAAAGGGCTTCCAAAGGTCCAAAGCCAGTCATCCACCTGCCCACGGGTCCATCAGAGAGCAAAGCCCGCTGCGACACATGATGAGCAGGATGTGTTCTCAGCACAGGTGTTACGAGGACAACTAGAACTGTATTTGACCTGGGACGTCATACGAGAAATTAGCACTGCTCCCCAGCAAATTGTTGTGCTAATTAGAGGAGGAGGAGGTGATTTATATTGGCTCAGAGGCTCCCACAGCCAAGGGTCAGACAGGTCCTGGACTGGCATGGGGTCAGCTCTGACAGTGGGCTGCATGTTCCTGAGGACCTGAGTGTGCACGATCCCAGTGTCACCCTTTTTGGATCAAATGGGCACCTTGTGTCCCCCAGGCACTGCTGCCTTGGTGAAGGCAGCCCTGCCAGGAAGAACCCTAGAGAGTTCAGGGCCAGGCCAAGACATGTCAGTCTCAGATAGGGACATGAGACCCCAACACTGCCACCCCTGGTTTGAAGAGGCTCATCCTTCCCCAGGAAGTACTGGGGAGATGCTTCAGCCTTTTCCCTCCACTCCCCTCCATCAGGGCAGCCAAAGGGAGCTGAGAGCAGAGGGGACCTGGGGTACACCACCCAGACCCTCTGGCTGCAGATGTGACAACAGCATGGGACATGCCTGGGGCTTAAAGAGGAGGGCAGGGTGCGGCATGCAGGGTGCATGGACACTGCCGGTGGGTGACAGAGTTGCTCCTCCACAGCAGGACTGACTGGTCCAGGTTCTGCTCCTCAGGACAGAGCACACAGATGGCAAATTTAGCGTGACAGCATCAACCATCCTCCCCGTAGAGGCTGTCCCTCTGTTTTCAGAAGCCACCAATCTCTCTGGCCCTGGGAGCTTGGTCTGCCTGGCTCACGGGTCACAGTTTTAAATCTACACCTGTGAACTCAGCTGGGGGCCCAGTGTGGGGATACTGCTGGGGTTGCAGCGGCTGGAGCCCTGGGCTGAGGTCTCCTATGTTCTCCTCCTGGGACAGGAGACCCTTAAGCAACAGTTTCTGTGCACTGTCCTCTGACCTGTCTCAGGGAAGAGGTGAGGGGCTATCAGGGCCCTGGGGTGCCATCAGCTCAGTCTGTGACCTGGGAAGATGCCCAAACAGCTCTCACTGCAGCAGAAGGCTGTGGGGCCACGCCAGCCTCTGCCCTTGTTTCTGCTCCTTCCGACCCAGCGGTGTTTGCCTTCATATGGTGCCCAGCGCTGAGCAAACAGCACATGGGGAGAGATGAGCAGCTAACAGGGAGGGCCAGCACTGGCCATGTCCCTACTACCACTTCCCCATGCTCATTCCTGTTTCAGGCTTTGCAATAAAAATGCAGATCAGTTTGAGCTGGGAGGCTGCAAGGTGGGGAGACCTGACGAGCCACGACTGCGGGAGCAAGAAGGGTTGTTGAGGGGTATAGGAGAGAGTCACCAGCCTTGCCTTCAGGGGCAAATAGATCGGTTTTACTTTGTGGATACTGTCACCTCTGTGTGATGGTGGTGGTGAGAACACAAGAATTTCTACATGGGAAAGACAATTCACCGTCACAGGGTGGGTGCAAGGAGGGGTGGTGCACTCTGGGTCCGTAGCAGTCTAAGCCACCAGTCCTGAACCTGTACCATCCCTCCTCTGTGACATGGGAGGGGCCCTTTGTTGTCCGAGGGATAAGTTCTCAGCCGTGATGGGGCTCTGAACTCTCCTTTTGCTCTTAGGGTTTATTATCTTCTGGTTGGTGGCTGCAGGCTCATGGTAAGCCAGGGATAACAGCAGGGGAGAGCTCACAGGCAGCCCAGGACCCGACCCAACATCCTTGGTGCTGTTGGCTCAGCAATTGACAGGCTCGTTTAGGCTTCTCCCACACAAGTGCCCACTGGGAAATTACACCAATCAGATGCATGGGCTGGTTTGAACTGATTTCTCCACATCCAGAAGGATAACGTGAAGATGTCTACAGACAAAAGTCTACTGATAACAAAGGAAAACCACTCCATTCTCAGTCTGGAGTGAATTCAAGGCAGTAAAGTTATGCTGGTTGGTGCTGGTGTCTTTTCTCAGCAGAAATGGGATGGTTGATACACTCATTTATATCACTTGTGAACTGGTTTAAGCCAAACATAAGTCTATGGGACCTGATGAGATGCATCCAGAGTCCTGAGGGAATTGACTAATGTAGTTGCCAGGCCACTCTCCGTGATATTGGAAGAGTCCTGGCAGTCGGGGGAAGTCCTTGGTTACTGGAAAATGGGAAGCATTGCACCCATATTTAAAAAGGGTAGAAAGGAGGACCCTGGGAACTACCAACCTGCACCTGAGAAGATCATGGAACAGACCCTCCTAGAAGCTTTGCTAAGGCACATTGAGGATGGAGAGGTGATTTGAGACAGCCAGCATGGCTTTACCAAAGGCAAGTCCTGCCTGACCAACCTAGTGGCCTTCTAGGCTAAAGTAACCACATCAACGGACAAGGGAAGAGCGATGAATATTGTCTATCTGTACTTCCGTAAAGCTTTTGACACAGTTCAACATAGTATCCTTCTCTCCAAGTTGGAGAGATACGGATCTGATGGGTGGACTGTTCGATGGATAAGCAATTGGTCACATGGTTACATCCAGGGGGTAGTGGTCAACATCTCGATGTCCAGAGGGGGATCAGTGACAAGTGGTGTCCCTCAGAGTTCTCTCCTGGGACCAGTGCTGTTTGATATCTTCATCAATGACACAGACAGTGTCATAGACAGCCTCGATCCAAGGCACCCTCAGCAAGTTTGCAGATGACACCAAGCTGAGTGATATGGTTGACACTCCTGAGGGATAGGATCCATCCAGAGGGACCTGCACAAGCTTGGGAAGTGGGCCCATGTGGACCTCACAAGGTCAAACAAGGCCAAGTGCAGGGTCCTGCCCCTGGGTCGGGGCAAGCCCAGGTACCAGCCCAGGCTGGGAGGGAAGGGATCAGGGCAGCCCTGCGGAGAAGGACTTGGGGGTGCTGGGGGTGAGGAGCTGGAGCTGAGCCGGCCCTGTGTGCCTGCAGCCCAGCAGCCCCTGGCCCCCTGGGCTCATCCCCAGCAGTGTGGGCAGCAGGGCCAGGGGGGGATCCTGCCCCTCTGCTCCCAGGGCTCTGGGGAGACCCCCCCTGCAGGGCTGGGTCCAGCTCTGGAGTTCTCATCCCAGGAGAGACAGGGAGCTGGTGGAGCGGGGCCAGAGGAGCCCCAGCAATGCTGGGAGGGCTGGAACTCTCTGCTGGGAGGCCAGGCTGGGAGAACTGGCTTTTTTAGCCTTTCAGTACTTTTTAGCAAGACCTGTAGCAATGCAACAAGGGGTGATGGTTTTAAATTAAAAGAGGGGAGATTTAGATTAGATATAGGGAAGACTTTTTTTACACTGAGGGTGGTGAGACCTTGGTATATGCTGTCCAGGGAGATGGTAGAATCCCCATGAAACAT
The DNA here is from genome assembly GCA_013396935.1 of Baryphthengus martii. Classification (NCBI taxonomy): domain Eukaryota; kingdom Metazoa; phylum Chordata; class Aves; order Coraciiformes; family Momotidae; genus Baryphthengus; species Baryphthengus martii. Next base: position 454,392 of record VWZK01014557.1, read on the forward strand.
ACCAGGGGAGGTTGGCCAGGGCTCTGAGCAACCTGCTGTAGTTGTCCCTGCTCCCTGCACAGGGGTTGACTGAGGTGACCTGTAAAGGTCCTTTCCTACCCAAAATATTCTATGATTCAATTCTATGATTCTATGACTCTGTTCTATGATTCTAAACTGGAAGAAAGCCAGTGCTGTATCGGGAAATGAACATACAGCTTAGATCTGCCCTTGGAGGATGACCCAAAGGGTTACGTGGGCTCAACAGCTTTGTGCAGGAGGGATCTCAATCCACTTAGTTTGTTACAAGCACAGTCTGAGTGTCCTGTGTGGTCATTGCCCTCCTGTGGCCGTTTCCAGGCCAGCCAAGTGCAGCAGTGTTTGTGTGGACAAGGCTGAAGTTGGTCTAGGTTGAATCGGGCCACCCCATCACCAGCATGATCTGTGCTCAGAGAAGCAGCTGCAGTAGATCAGGGGGCTCCTACAGCCCTCCCCTGCTTTGCTGGACCCAGTTCTAAAGCACTACAGCTTCTTCTGGAAATTAGCTTAATTCTCACCTAGCTCCCACTGCACCTGTCCCAGCCTTGCTATCCCCAAGGCCATGCCCCTGTGCTGTTGAGAGACCACCAGCCAAGATGCAGCAGGACTGAAAGACATGACTACATGCACTCACACCATCCGCTCATCAGCTTGTGCCTTCAATCCTCCCATAGGACACCAAGCTGCTGAACAGTTGGAGTGTTCCCAGAGGCACACGTTCCCCTCCACAGGTCACTGGCAGTGAAGAGTGAGCAAATGCTGCTGAAACACCTCAGGCTTCCTGTGACCCTGGAGAGGCAGTGCTGGGTCTCTTGATCGTGACTGGAAAATACCACACTTCCAGGATGCAGTCATATCTGCAGCCATGATCAGTATGGGGCCTTCTGGGTGTGACGCTGCAAAGAGCTCCCACAAATATCTGATGCTGCTCCTTGATGGAGGAAAGTCAGGACTGCCATCTCATCCCCACCACTACAGAAGAAGGTGAACCAAGCCAGGGTGACACTGTGGTTAATGGGGTGACACTCACTGGTGGAGGATAAATATGAACATCTAAGCAGCTTCCTTCCACAGCCCCAAGTTACATATAGGGATACAGTTTCCTAGAGGAAAACCACCAGCTTTCCACCTGGCCTGCCCCCAGAAACACACAGACCTTCACGACCAAGGTGTACGTTGGGTGGGGAACGGGTTTGGCAAGCCAAGCTCATGTCGTGAAGAGCTCTGCTGCTGCCAAACTGGTGGGAGTGAAGTTTCATGGCAGCCAAGGCCTGTAGCTTTGGTCTTAGGTAGATATAAAACTCTACTGGCCACAGGATAGCCCAAAGCTGTCCAAGACCTTTCCTTTTACTAACTGCAGCCTCATTTATTTTGACTTCTGTTTTTCCCTGCCCACTGCCCCCAGTCCCAGAACTAGTAGGATGATGGGAGACATGGCATCAGATGGCATGTGAACCCTTTTGCTGCAGCCCAGCAGTATCCTTGTTACGACTGTGAGCCAAAGGCAAGGAGGAGCTACCTGCTGTGGGCACAGAACTCCACAGGCTGGCCCAGATGTGGGATGGACTTGTGTCAGGACTGAGGCATATCCAGACAAGCCCTGAATGGGTGGCTGTGGTGTCTGCGGTGGGTTCTGGCCACACGACACTGCTACATGGACCCTGGACTTGAGGCTTCTGCTGTCCTTCAGCTGTCCTTCTCCTTGCTCCGTGTCACCCTTCCCGAACAGCCTGCAGGGGGGGTCAGGGTGAGCCACCATCTCTGGGCTGGGGGTGGGATGAGACCTGGTTGGTTTGAGCCCTTCCTACCCTCTAGGGCACACGTCCAGCCCTGCTGCGGGCACAGCGTGGGGCACCTGGGTTTGGCCAGAGCAGAGTCCCAGGAGCACAGGCACAAAGAAGGAACAGCTACTCACAGAGCCCCGAGGTGCACGTTTCCCTTTCAAACAAGCTGTTAGCGTTCACCTCCATAAATAAATACATACCAGGAGCCTGGCACTCGCCTGCTCCCAGCCATCACAAAGAGGCCAGTGTTTGCAGCCAGGCTTCTCCTCCGGCGCTGTCAGGACTTGCTCATCCCCGGGGTTGCCAGGGTGTTGCAATGTCAAGAAGCGGGCTATTCTCCAGGGCACAGGATCCACCAGGGAGAACGTGCAGGGCTGGCCGGGGACAGAGCCCTTGGGATGCCTGGGTGCCGAAGGAGAGCAGATCCGGGGAATGCGAGGAAGGTGGGGAATTTCCACAGCGAGGCAGCCAGCAGCTGAGCCGAGCCCACTGCTTGGAAAGCCCAATGACACAGGCAGACACAGTGACCAGCCCAAGGTCAGGCTGTGAGTCAGCAGCGCCGTTAAGCAAAGGTGCTGGGCTGGAGACAAACCTGCAAACCCTGTCACACGTGTAGCAGCGTCAGACAAAGCCTGCAAGGCTGCAGGGCTCCTGTTCAAGGGTGACGTATGAACTGCTGGGAGTTCAGGAGTTTAAGGAGACAGGAGTGAAGTTCAAAGGGTCCTGCAGCCCTTCCCATCCCTGCAAGCCTATCTTTCTCTGGGGAATGAGGATGAAACGCTGCCTTTATCTGGGGCGGATATTTCATCCAGTCCTGTGTTAAAGGGAGTAAGCAGCTCTGCCACACTTACTAAGCCCCTAGGTCTGCTGTCCACGGGATGCTCAGGCTCTGCCACAGCAGAGGGCAGAAGGCAGCTGAGCATGGTGCAAAAAAAAAATCAAAAAAAATCGAGGAGTGTGGCCAGCAGATCAAGAGAGGTGATTATCCCCCTTTACTCTACTCTTGAGACCCTACCTTGAATACTACATCCAGTTCTGGTGTCCCCACCATAAGAGGGACACAGATCTATTGGAATGAATCCAGAGGAGGGCACAAAGATGATCCAGGGGCTGGAGCACCTCTGCTATGAGGATAGGCTGAGAGAGCTGGGATTGTTCAGCCTGGAGAAGGCTCCGAGGGGACCTTATAACTGCCTTTCAATAGCTGAAGGGAACCTACAGGAAGGCTGGAGAGGGACTTTTCTCAAGAGTGTCCAGCAATACGGCAAATGAAGGAGAATAGATGTAGACTGGATCTTAGAAAGTTCTTCAGTATGAGGGTGGTGAGACACTGGAATAGATTGCCCAGAGAAGTTGCGGATGCCCCCTCCCTGGAGGTGTTCAAGGCCTTGAGCAACCTGGTCTAGTTGAGAGGCATCCCTGCCCATGGTAGGGAGGTTGAATGAGATAATTTTTGAGGTCCCTTCCAACCAAAGCCATTTTATGAATCTATAATTCTATGCAAAGCAGGACCACAGGGCTCCAGGCTTGTGAGGAAAGGAGGGCTTTCAAAATTAGGTTTGAGATCTCCATTGCTTCTCTCAGTGTTGCTTTTTATTTTTGTGAGCAAAATATTTGAAGGTAAATTAGTTTCTGAAGCAGTACATGTCTGAAAAGAAACAGCTCCCCAGAGCCTGCAGCCCTGGCCCAGCAGCTGTGCTCCACTGAGTCCCGTCCCCATGGCAGACCTGAGCTGCAGCCAGGAACAGAGCCGCCTCTGCACCCTAAATGCCCTCTGCAGCTAAAAGGCCTCCCAGAGCTGCTTGAGGAGTGGGATCATGGCTGGGGCTCACACATCCCCGAAGGGTAGGAAGCTGGGCCATGCCTGGCCTCCTGCACACATTGGTCATGTCTTGGAGAGCCACCTGCCCAGCCTGATAGTTTGTCCTGGGGTATTCCTGTGCTGTGCCCCGATGTCCTCTGCTGCAAGACAACTGGAGTGGGAAGGCAGAATAGCAGCGAATAGGATCCCCAGCCACTGCAGCCATGGACTGTGGCAAGGGCAGGAAGGGAGCTCTGCTCCTAAATTCAGGGTGGGCAGGGGCACCTCAGCCAGGACATCTGACCTCTGGCTTTTGCTGCTATACCAAGGAACAAGAAAGTGGTGCTGAGCACCACTATGGCTAAGCTGAGCTAGAAGTCTGACCACCCCCAGCAGTTCTGGGAGACCCAGCAAGATTACAAAATCTTCAGCTGCCCTGGAGATCTGGGTGGGTGCCGGGAATCTCCTGGCTTCCCCCATCTCCACTGGGAGTCCAGCCAAGAGGTGATGAAGTCCAGGTCCACATGCCCATTGCTGGGGGAGGCGAGCAGGAATGCAGCCCTGGCTGTTTCACACCAGGCAATTGGCTGGGGGGAATCAGCCCCTAAATGTTTCAGCTTCCCCTGAGCGTACTTTATTTGTCCCAGGGCAAAGGGCTTTGCTGTGTCCTCCCATCCACCCCCCTTGCCCCGCTGCTGCTCTGCTCTCCCAGGGTGACCTGGATGAGGGAGGTGCAGCTCAGCCCGGGCGCTGGCAGAACCCACATCAGCCTTTTAATGTAGTTCATGACCCCACGTCTGTTTGCTAAATGAATGTCTGGGTGGTGCCACACCCCTGGTTGACATGGTGTCCTTGCTCAGCTCCACGCTCAGGGGCCCTGCCCACACATATGCGCACACACACACAAACCTCCCACAACGCAAACAGTGCTTGGGTTACACCGACCCCGGATCAGCAGTTGGAGTGTGAGGCTGCAGGTGGGTCCCTCCGCTCACCAGGTCCGGCAGGGAGGGACCCAGGAACCTGCTCTGGAGTTGGCTCCAGGGAGCATCATGCAGCTCAGCTGTGCTTGGCTGTGCCCCTGGGAGGAGGTCAGTTTTGCGGCTCTCCCAGACCCTCTCTCCTTCCCACTGTTTACACACTCACCTCCCTAGGCTGGTGCCCTTTGAGCTCTGTGTATGACATCACCTCTCCTCAGAACATTCCCCTGCTCCCAGCCAGGGCAGGTGCCTCAGGCTCTACTGTCCCCACCATCCCCAGCTCTTGGGGTCTAGGTGCAGCCCTGTCTGATGGACACACAGAGGCTCACAGGAGTGGGGGACAGCTCTTTTGGTTATGGACAAAAATCGCACAAGGAGAAGTGTCTGTGGCTGTCTTTCAGCTGGAAAAGAGAGTATTCGCAACTATTACCAGGACAGGAAGGAGTTGCAGTTATTTCCCAGGCAAGCGGCTGCAGCAGGGAGCAGGTGTTGAGACAATACTTGACCTGGCCACAGGAAGGAGGACCTGTAGAGTCCCTCAGCTCCCAGGGGCAGAAGTGCCTGCTGGCCCCCTGCCCTGAGCTGGGGATGGAGCCACAGGCAGCGTGGCCAGGTTGACCCTTTGCTGGCATCCAGCTATATGCTGGTGGCAGGGTTGGCTCTGCAGCCACGGGACGGGACAGGCATGGGGCAGCATGGGGTCAGTGTCCCTGGGAACGTTCTCAGCTCTCACAGTTTTTCCCCCAGCTCATCTTCTGTTTTCTGGAGACCGTGGCTGAGGCCAAATCTTCTCTGTACAGGTCACAGGTGATACCATGTTTCCAGTCCTTACTCCTCCAGAGGGACCCTCTGGGTCAGTGGCCAACATCCAAATCACCAGCCCAAGGGGTAGAGCAGAGAGGAATATGGGTGGAGGGAGACAGGGTGATACCTGGGCTGCTCCTTCCCTCTCTTTCCCTTAGATTTTGTTTCCAGAGAAGAGCCATGGGCTTGCTGAAACCTGTAGATGTACTTTGAGTTACCCTGCCTCCAGCTGGATCCCACCACCCACACTAGTTCACACCTCAGGGGAAGAAGGTGGTGTTTGCAAGTTCAACTGTGTTTCAAAAAACAAAAAGGGGAGAAGAACCACAGAGTTCCGGGGACTTGCACATGTGTGTGCGCACAGAAAAGATTGTGCGAAGATGGGGAGTATGTGTGTGCAGGGCTGGGGTGTGCAGGAGAGCAGCAAGGGGTCTGTGTGGGCAGAAGGGTCTGTGTGGGCAGAAGGGTCTGTGTGGGCAGAGGGGAAGATGGGGCAGCACCACAGCCTCCTCAGTGGCATGTGAGGGGGGCACAGGGTCCGCAGGGGCTGTGGCCATGGCACATCCCAGGGGGGGAAAGCGGCTGTTGAAGAGGAACAGCTTCCTATGAAGCATTGCTAGGTCTCCAACATGTCCAAGGATGGCAGACCAGGAGGGCTACTGTGCCTGGTCCCAGTGCCCTGCAGGCTTGTGACCCCACCAAAATGTGTTTGCCTAGTTTGGTGGTCAGGTGACAAAGGAGAGTCTGGGTAGGGCAGGAGGGGGCTTCTAGGGCTGAGGAAGTTTAACCCACTGGTTCTCAGGATGGGAAGGCGACAGTCAGAGGCACACTGACTACCAAGAAAGGAGGTCCTGTCCCAGGCAGTGGAGGGATGCTTTCATGCTGCAAAGCCCATCACAGGGAGTTTCTGTTGACTCCATCCAGGTCAGGTCTCCTGATCTGACCCAAATGTTACCCGTCCTGACCCCAACCTGCCTTTTCCGGCCTTGATGATAATTATGCCCTGCAGACTGCTCAGCCTCTCTGCCGCACCTTGTAGATGGGAACAAAGTCCATGCTTCCCCTATCCATGCCCTGTGGCTATACCTCAGTTCCTGGCACTGGGCTCCCAAGAGCTCCCGTGGGAAGAGGAGGGGGCTGCATCCTACCTGCCTGACCTGCTCCTGCACCCCCAGACACCCTCAGCTCCCACATTCACCTGTGCTTGCCCTGCCTGGGCCCTGCAGACCTTGAATAACCTGTTCCCACTCCTCCTCTTACCTCATGACGAAGCACCTGGCAGCGAGGAGGGTAACCACAGTGAAATGAGGTCATCACCACCCCAGGGACAATCACAGGATCATGGGAAATGCAACCAAGGGCCCCTTCCCCATCCACCTTTCTCTGTGGCACAGCCTGTATTAGGTGCCTGTTTGCTCAGGATAAATGGGATTTGCTCTCAGTGTTTGGTCCACGGGGGCATCAAGCTAGAGACTGTTTGTAGGCTCTGCATTTAGATTCCAAAACTGCTATCGTAGATCCATGGTGAGCATCTGGTCTCCCCAGCACCATGTGCACCAGCCTGAGTGTCTTCATGGTTCAAAGTCATTTTGTGCTATGCTGCACCTTCAGCCTTGCTCACCTCCCAGCTGCAGTCATTTGCTTTGAACCTTGGCCAGCACATCTGTCTCATGGTAGACTTGACTAGCGCTTTCATCCAAGTGAGCTCCATCACTCTATCCTAGCTTTCTGAGACCCACGTCCTGTTCACCCCACAGTCCCAGAAATGCTTGGTGGCCTTTGCCTGGGCAAATTCAAATAAATACCACTTGGTTGGTCTGGTGTGTAAATGACTTATGGTCAGCTTTCTGAGACAGAGGAGTGTCCACCTAGATCTCCATCTGGGCAGCTGCATGGGACTCTCACCCCAGCCTGTGGGGCACCCAGAGAGCTCGAACAGCTTCAGCAGTGCCCCACATGCAGGGAAGGCACAATGTTGGCATGTCAAGAGGGGGTCCCGTGGGATCTTTAGGTTGCATCTCACAGGCAAGAGAGTAGTAAGAGGACATGGGACCTTCCTTCTGCCTGGAGGAGAGAGGCTCAGCCCACACCTCTGCTGTGTTTGCAAGGGGGTCTAGATGTCTGCAGGCAGTTTGAGAGACCTGGAGCTGTTTGGCTTGTTTGGAAGTGGCTGGGCAAGATGTTGAGGCTTGTTGCCTCAGGCTGGAGTGGCCTGGCTGGATCCTGGAGGCTATTTGTGACCTTCAGTTAACTGCTGAGATGTTCTGGAGGTCACTGACCCCAAGCAAATCTGTCCCTGCAGCTCTGAGCTCAGGTCACCAGTAGGTCCCTGGGGTTTGAAACTAGGAAAATAAGCAGTGTGTGATCACACCACCCTTGGACAGCTCCCAGCATACCCCAAATGGGCCTTCCTGGTCCCTGCTGGGGACACACTGGTGGATGGATGCCAGAGCAGGCAGGGTGCTGGCCAGCACTCCCACGGATACAGGCTTGGCATTGCCACCTTTTGTCAAAATACCAGGGATGGGTGAGAGTCCACCCATGATCTGCTTGCATCTTCACCAGGAAGGGCTGGGGGTCAACTCCTGACTGTTGGACGTTCCTGCTGCCCCAGACCAGGGAGCACTCACCCTGTATCCTCAGGTGATCTTCTCTGTTGCTTCCATCTGACCCATGGCTGGAGCAGGGCATGGCACATCACTGTAATTCCTTGGCCCCATCAGCAACCCACAGGGTGTGATCGCACACTGCCCATCCCAAAGCCCTTCCCAACCTAGGGGGCTGGGAGCAAGAAGACAGACTTGGGAGTGAGTAGCTGACCACTTCAGGGGGGGCAGGGGGGTCCTGGGCTGCTTCTGCAGGTGATGGGAATGGGGCGTGAGTGCAACTTGGGCTACCACCATGCTGGAGGCAACCTGTCTGAGAGTGTGTGTGTGCTCACAGGTGAGGAGTTGTCCTGGTCTGAGTTAGAACAGAACAATTCTGTTCAGTGATTTTTACTTTTCAGCTCAGTTCCTTTACCTAACTGCACTTTCTAAAATGAGCAGCCTGTTTTCCCGGGCAGTGCTGCCCCTGGCAGTGATGATGCTCAATGTTTAGTATTAGTACCAGGGACTGGTGTGCAGACCAAGGCCACTGCTGGATCTTGGGCACCACTGGGGGGGGGCGCAGAAAGTAAAAGGCTGCACTTGCAGGGAGGAGTGGGCAGAGATGCCCTTAAACTGACCCACGAGGGATTCCAGCCCATAGACGCCGTATTTGGCTGCCGGGGGCCCTGGCTCTGTTGCTCTTGCCTCGGGGGCTCTTGCTCTGGGTCCTTGCTTGGATTCTTCCTTGCTTTTTCAACAGCTGGAATCCAAGGAGGACTCTGTTCTGCCTTTGATCCTGATCGGAGTGATCCTGAATCCAGCACCAGAATCCAGCTCCTGAACTCAGTTCCCATAAGCTGCTGGGCCCAGTCTGGGACTTTCCTGGTGCCTGCTCCACAGCATCAGTGGTGACGGTGACATAATTGCCATCAGGGGCACTGGGTTCAATACTGGTTTTATTTTTATTATTATTTTCCACTTTCATTAAAGCTGTACTAGTTTCCTTTCCTAATCACTAAGTCTTTCTCCTTTATTCCTTTTCTCTTCCCCTTTGGGGAGGGAGGGGGTTAACAGAGAGCATCTGTTACAGGTTTAGTGGGCTGCCCTGACCCTAATGCTAACCCGTGACTGGAGTTCTGCTGGGGCTTGGGTGAGTAACTGCATGTGAGTAACCATGTGTGTAACTGCTCAAACCTGAGTAACGCAGTCTTTGTGTGTACGCCTGTAGCTCACACACTGTGCATGTACCTGTGCAAAACACCGTGTGTGCCTGTGAGTAACTGAGCACGTCTGTCACCATCAGGCCATGCGTGTGCTTGTTGTGCTTCTGCGTTTGTGGCTGTTCAGGAGTGTAACATGCTCTGCACTGTCTGTATCCATCGGTAACCGTGTGTGGACCTCTGTCTGTCGCTGTGTGACCTGCTATGTGTGGCCACATGTATGGGATGGAGTGTGCTGGTGGGTAACATGCCACCCTGCAGGAAATCCCCGCCCAGCAGCATGTTGTCCCCCAGTTTCCCTCTGTGCCAGGGGCAGAGCTGTCCCTGCAGGATGGCACTGCTAGCCGGGGGCACCGCTCCTCCTGCCTGCAGTGCGGGGCGATCCCCAGCAGGGCCCCAGCAGGTTGGGGCAGGTAGCGGGTGCCTGCAGCTGCCCCCACCCTTGCTCTACCTGTCAGACAGGTGGGGCTGGGCACCTGCCACCATCTGCCACTGTCACTTCTGGGAAGGTAGGATGCCGTAGGGTTGGGTCTCAGCACAAAGATGGGGACCCTTGGGACCTGCTCCCTGGGACAGCTTGGGAAGGAGTCCCAGCACCAGGGACTCTGGAAAACCTCAAAGGTGGAGTGTGCCTAAAGAGAGGGGGCTGCAGCCCACAGACACTCAGCCCCTCCATGTGCCCATCTCCTCTCCTGCTGTACTCAAAGAATCCCTGAGGCACATCCTAGGACTGACTCGCTCCCAGTCCCATGGCTGGAGCAGGGTCTCCTGGACTTGGGTCCCACCATCCTCTTGGGGTGGGGAAGGTGAAGGGCTTCCCTTATATCCCCCCCAGGGAAGTCAGTGACCATCTGCCCCTGTAGATCCTGCCCAAACCATCCTTGCCACTGGCAGAAGCTGACTTGTGGCCTGATATTTTTTCTCTATCCTGGTGGAACTTCTGCCTGTTCTGACCCTGGCTCCTGACAAGACCAGCACCCCAGAAAGGCACCAGTCGGAGCCTGGTGCAAGACAGAGCACTGGAAATTTACAGGGAAGTAAACTGTAACACCCAGCAACTCTGACATCTTCACATCTGGAAGCATGTGTAGATCACCTGATGGGCATTAGCCGTGCTGTGGCCACCATAGCAGATGTTGCTTATGCACCAGAAAGTGTTCTGTGCCACTAACGCAGAGGTCACACTTCATGCAGGGTTGTCCTGATGTGGTATGGTGCTGGAGCATGCAGAGCTCATTGGGACAGCACAGCTGGTGAACATACTCTATGGTATCATCTTGCAGGACCTGGCCCTAAAGTTCCCATTCCCTGTCAAGCTCAGCAGCACCTCCAGGCACCATATTTCTTGTCACTTTAACCCGTTGGACCCCTAAAACATATCTTATGTAATAGCAGTGGTAGATGGATGTGACTCCCACAAAGCTCTGAAACTCCACTCATTTCAGAAAGGCCCGGAGCAATAAGATCCTCTTGTAGGAACCACCCTTTACCTGAAAGCAGGCTCAGGCCTGGACTTGCTTGCCTGCAGTCCTGGAGGCAAAAACCAGAGAAGCGCCTGCTCTCTGGAGAGCATAAGGATCCCACAGGAGCTGCCACCTCATTACTCCATGATGACAGCACCTCAGCCGGCTAAGACTGGCATCTGTGGCCTGGACACTGTGGCCACCAGAGCTTGCCAGCCGGTGGGAGTCACCTTGCCCTGGGATGTTTTGTGACAGCAAAGACCGTGCTTCTGTAGGAGTCAGTCCCCTGACTGAAGAAGGCCTAATCAAGTAGATTTTTCCCCCCAGACAGGTCAATGTGAAGGGACATCTTCAAAGGCTTTGTGTTGGGATGACCAGGACTAGGTTTTCAGTTGATCTCAGCCAAGATCTTCATGTCCCTGGTTCGCTCCATCCTTTGGAGACAGAGTGAGCTCTGCCACCTCCACCCCAAGCAGATCTTTGCCCTGGGGCTCTGGAGGAGAGCACAGCTGACGCAAGAGCATGTCTCGTGCTCAGCGGGTGTGCCCACAGTTCAGCAGGGCACCACCACCCATGTATCTGTGGTACAGACACACAAGGCACCTGGAAATTTCTGATATTTGTGGCCAACAACAAGATGCATCACTTGGGCTGGTGAGGGTCACCCTGCCCTGTGGCACAGCTCTGCTCTCTGCTGCTGTACTTTTCTAGGAGCTTTGGAAGAGATTGAGCTGGGGGATGTCCTCAGTGGTCCAGTTGTCAAGTTCACAGGCCAGAAGGCAGGCAAATACCATACCACACCATAACATACTGTACTGTACCTTACCATTACCACACTGTTCCATACCACACTGTTCCATACCATACCATGTGGTACAGCAGGCTGGACATTCCATTAGACATGTCTTCCATCTCTGCTCACCAACCTCTTGAGCCCTGTCAGGAATACACACAGAAGAGCTGTGATGGTCCCGTCTATTGCCGTAGGAGTCCTGTCTCCCCCTGCCCCCCCCCAGAGTGGTGTGCTGATTGTGTGATGGTTTCTGCTTTCCCCCCCGGGTACTCTTGTAACATCGCTGACCATCATCAGCCCTCATGCCCTGGTGCTGGAGGCCAGGAACCCTCCAGAGATCTTCTTGGAGCACTCAGAGAGAGAGTTCGTTCTCCATCCATGCCTGATGGACACAATAAAATGCTCAGCAAATGGTTCCCTATGCGCCTGGCTTCTTTAGGCACCCAGGAACGTGGCATCGCAGCAAACCAGTTAGCTTCTGTCTTCTAGCTCTCACCACTCCCTTGCATTTTTGTCTCATGCCTTTCAGACACGACTGGTCATCTTCTTCCTTTCCTCTCCACCATTTCCTTTCCCTGTTCCTCTCTGACTGTATGTGTTCGGGCGCCCTACCGCAGGGTGCTGGGGTGTTTCAGTGGGGAAGGCAGGGAGCTTGGACAGCCTTGCTCATACACCTCTGTGCTGCAGCAAGGCAGAAAGAGTGTCCTGACCCCAGCAGCTTTCAAATCTATGGCTCTCAAAGAGTAGCTCAGTGCTCAGTGTCTTGCTCAACTGGGGCCAGAAAGTACCCAAAATAGTTTGGTGGGCTCAAACACCTGGATTCTCAGGTGAAAACTTAAAGGTGACCATGTGGCCATGGCTGGGTGGGAAGATGAGCAACAAATGGAGATCAGGGCTACCGGAGACCTCACTGTGAAATGAAGCTGCACAAGCTGAAGGAAGGAAAATTTCAGCAGGGAGCTGCAGCACATGAGCTAACATACCTCTGTCTCCCACCTCCCACAGCTTCAGTGTCTGCAACTGTCCCCATCCCCGTGTACTCTCATCAGCAAGCCTGGTGGAAGCCTTTCCAGGACACAGGGCTTTTAGGACCACACATCCTGATGGTTTGACAGAGGGCTTTTGGGTTTGTTTATGCGTGGTCTGCTCAGCAGGAAGCAGGGAGAAGGGCTAGAGGTGGGTGATCACCTGTGAGAGGGTAGAAGATCTCAGGAGGCATTGGTTCATTGAAGTGAAATGTATGTGTAACGGGAGTTGGGATGCAGTAAACCTGGGCAGCCTCTTGGCATCTATCACTGATGCCGTGAGCTCGATTGGGACCTTCAGGTCATGCTCTCTCATTCCTAGACTTTCCAGTTTGAGCTCCCTGCCCAGTGACTCCAATTGCAAGCTGGTGCAGTGCCAGGCTCTGTCCTGTATTTAGTGGATAACAAAGCTTAGAGTTGGCCAGGAAACAAGAATGCGATGAACGTTTCTTTTTGTTTCACAATGAAACAGGACTGGGATTTTTGGTGGCAGTGGTGGAGGGGGGAGAAGGGAGGAAGCTGGGAGACATCCACCCAAGAAAACCCACCAGTGTTACCCTTTTAAGGATGCCAAAGGCAAAGAGTTGAACACCTATCCTGATCTGCACAGTCTGGAATCTGGCCTTTTCTGCAGGAGGGGAAGCATTTGTGCAGGGAACATGAGCTAGGGAGGATGCAGAGATGTAGTTTTGTCAGATCTGTGTAGAAATAAAGCTGTGGCCTGTGAGCAAGTCCCCAGGTCTGTTCCTGAGAAGCAGGGACCAGGTAATGTGGTCAGCAGGAGCCACAAGTGTAGCACAGCCAAGCCACATGCAGAGCCCTGGTCCCAGGGAAGCAGAAAGCACAGTGCAGGACAGATGCTCATATGATCCCTCCCCACTGGTGACAAGGCAGCTTCTGCTTTGCTCCTGGGCTATGGGGTAAACACCTTGTGCTGATTCACCATGAGGGCAGCCTGAAGCCAACTGTCTGGGGAGCCTGGACTGTCCACTGCCATCCTGGATGTGCTGGCATGCCAGGGAAACAAGCAGAGGACATCCTACTACAGATGCCAGGAGCTCTGGCTAGAGGCAGGGCATGGGTAGGATGCAGAAGCTTGAATGCAGTGATGATCACAGGGAAAGGGATAGATGGGCACAGGCAGCCTGAGGCATGGGGGTACCAGGGTGGTACCCCCATGCCCTGGGGGTACTCCCTGGCATGCACAGCCTACCCACTGCCTGATGTCTCTGGTTCCAGGCAGGCAATGCAGTGGTTTCCCATTCGTAAATCAGGAACAGCTGCTCTCTTGTTTAACAACCAAACAGCCCAGGATTAAACAGATGAGTTACCACCAGCAGCTAGCTCCCCTGGACAAGCCAGACACCCCCATGGCAGCTAATGCTGGGCTGGGAGGCAATGGGGAGTGTTGTCTGGGAGCCCAGGTAACGTTTTGTAACCAGCTTTTATCCCAGGGAAGAGGGACGCAGCCCTGGGAGGCCTACCCAGTTCTGGGCATGCCAGCCCATACCTGAACTGGGCTGAGTTTGAGCCTGCCATGACAACGCTCTGCTACAAACCCCCAGCAGCACTGTCCTTCCCAGCTCCTGTGTGAAACATCCCCTGGGCAATAACCCCACCCTCCATATCACACCTGAGCAACAACTCTCCCTCCTGTAATTCAGCTTCCAGAAGTGCAGGTATGTAACACCCCCACCCCTTCCAGCGTGTCTCCCAGCAGCATTCACCTTCCTGCCCCCAGCACAGCCCCTAAGGACCGCAACCTGCCGCTGGGCACCCTGTTCCTGTGCTCGCTTCACTCCCCTCCCACACAACGCCCTGAAGTCCCCAAGGTGTACCCAGCCCCCAGCTCAGGGGACGTCTGTCCCCAGAGCACAGCCTCTGCGGTGACAGCGGCTGCCCTGCTCTGCCATCCCTGTGCACCAGCCACAGCTGCTCCCAGGCTGGTTCAGGAGTGTGCAGATGGGGTCCCCCGTCAGGAGGATGATTCTCTAGGTGTATCTGTGCCACTTAGCGTTAAATCGGCCCACTTCTGGAAGAGCACCCAAAATGGGCAACCCAAACTGCCCCAAAACAGTTGGGCAACCCAAACTGCCTGACACTTTTTCTCTCAAACAGTTTCCCTGACAGAGTCTGGGTGCTCTGGAGCCTGGCTCTGTCCATACCAAATCCTGCACACCTCCTCCAAGTGCAGTTAGTCCTGAAACCTGGGAGATACTAGCCTGGGTGGCATGAAGCCAGCCTGGGGCTGATCAGGGACTGGCAAGGGCAGTGCCAAATGGAATCCAGTAGGCAGAGGGTTTCTTGCCACAGCTGCAGAAGTTCCGCTGCAATAAATGCCTTCCACAGGCTTCCAAGGCTTTTTTCCCCCTGAATGATTTTAGGAGGACCAGACTTAACAATTTACACCCCTTTCTTTCTGCAAGCTTGCTCCCAGAGTCTGAAGGGCTGATTCCCACCTTGACCAGGTACCTCAAGGAGAAGCATACCAAAGAAATGCCCCACCAAAGAAATGTTTCCCCTGAGGAAAGCAGACATCGGATGTTTTGAGGCAACCTTCAAGTGCCACCTTGACCCCAGACCTGGACTCTCTCCTCCTGCACTCTCTGTGGGTTTGGGGCCAGCCCCCATTTTTGTGCTAGTGGCAGCTCCATTGCACATGGAGATAGGAAGGCAGCTGGGACCCCACGTCCCCAGTCACTCCCAGTATGAGGTTCAGTCCTGCTACATCATTGTGCTGAGTCAGAAGCAGGAGGGTAAAAAAGGGTGAAAGTCAGTAGGGATTTCAGGGAGCTTGGAAAATAAAAGCAGTGGGAGTGGCAGGGAGAGCAAGGGGTCCCAGGGCGGTGGTCTCTACCTGCCATAGACTGCCCCGTTTCCACCATAGGGATGGCCACAGTCTGGATCAGCTAGAAAATCAGGTCATGATGGTGTGCTCAGGGGCAGTTCATGAGATATCAGCACGTGGGATACTGGACACCTTCTGACTGGCCCAGCTGAAACTTCTCCCATCACCCCCTTTCTCTGCTCCCATGTTTGCCACATTCCAGCCACAGCAGCCTGCTTTGGGTCCAGGAGTCCCAGACAAGTACTGGCCAGGGCAAACTGCCCTCCTCTTCCCTAACTGGGACCAGGGTTAAGCAATGGCCCCTGTGTGTGTGTGTCTGTAACTTAGGAGACAGAAAACCCACTTTAATGCTCGAACTTGAAAGGTGAGCAAGATGTTTTCATGGAAACTGTACCAAAAAGCCTGGGACCATCTGGTGGGAAAGGTCCCACAGCAAACTCTAGTGTAACTGTGTGAGGGGAGGTAGTTTTTCAGGAAAAATCCTCTTTTTTTTTTCTTGCCATGATTGAAAAAAAAAAAATCATCTCTGCCTTGTGCCAGTATGTTGGGAGACTCTGCTGGGTTGGCTCGATGTGGGCCTGGAGGTCACTGTAGGGGTTACCCTGAGTGTGCATTGGTGTGTGCACACGTGCGTGTGTCCGGCCTTGCTCATCCTCCTCCATGTCCCTGCACCCCTGCCTCTTTCTCCTCCACTGGCACAATGTGCCCATAGAGCTGAGGGTTCTATGAACCTTCCACCTCTACCACAAGACTGCCAGCTGCTGTGCCCCCTGCTTGGCAACGGCAGCGGGGTGGCGGTGGCAGGAGGTGGGGACACTGGGGGCACGGGAGGCAAGGCAGACAGGTTCCCTGCTGCTGCTGGAGCTGGTTAAACATTGTCCCAGGCCAATTAGGTAACACAAACCACAGCAGGAAAGAAATGAAACTGCTTGAGCAAACAAGGTGCACTTGGCACAGCAGCAGGCTGCGTGACAAAGTGCTTCCCTCTCCCTGCCAACCTGCCAGGGTTATCTGTTGATGGAGAATAAACACCTCACCCACAAACCCAAACTCAGAGGGACAGCAGCCAGATGCACAGACAGCTCCTGTGAGACCTGGCCTGGGGCTGGGCATGTTCTGCTCACTGTGTCCCCTCCCCTGACATGTTGGTTGCCACCAAGCGCCATCCCAACCCCTTCCCTCACATGCTGCTTGTGTGGGCAGTCTGAGCATCTCAGTGTTGTCCTTCCTGCCACCCCATCCAGCCTACTCCTTGAGGCAGTTCCAGGAGGTCAGGGATGGGCCTGGTGCACCTTCTGCTCGCTGGAGCCAGCAGACGCCAGCTGGGAAAACCTGTTCCCTGGGGAAGGTTACGCAAGGAACGTGACATGGGCTGCAACCCGGACCATGGACTGGCTCCTGGTTCACACCCAGAGACTGGGACCTCTTCTTGCACCACAGGACAACCTTAACAGCCTGATCTGAGTATGTGGATCTGCAAGCAGTACAACTTCAGTCCAGCACACTAGAAGGCCGGGGATGGATGGAGGGCTTCGATATGATTTTGTCATGCTCAGGATCTTGCATGACTGCAGACCTACACTTAAGTCTTGCTATATTGTGGGGCTGGGCATGGCATGGACGTGAGAACAGCTGGACCAGCATGGCAACTCCTCATGTAAACAGCAGTTGAACCTACCCAAAAGAGGTTGGACCTGGCCTATGGGTACCTCCTGTCCCTGGCAAAGCAGATGAACAATGCCCTCAATGCCTCTGCAGCATCTCCAGGAGATTCTTCAGTTGCCCACAGTCTGAGGACTGCCAGCAGTGAAGTAGGGTGCCCAGGGCCATGGTCACTGAGAATTTGAAAGTGAAATAGAAGACTTGCAGCAGGGTCTGTGGTTCCCCCCAGCCTTGGACCCATCTCTTGTTATTTTGTGGATCATTCTGGTGGAGGGGCCTGGGCTTCCCCGGGCAGCACAGTGGCTCTGCAGCCACCAGCCTCACGCTCAAGCTGGGGCCAGGCAGAATCGGGGGAGCTTCCGCTGCTGTAGCCAGGACAGCCCAGGGAAGACAGCACAGATGGTCCATGTGAGACCTTGCACTGAAGAAATTATTTCTCTTTCTTTTGCATTGGGACACACTCTTGCAAATGCAGTGGGTGATTTTTAACTGCACCATATCTCTAGCAGTAATGAAGGGCAGTCAGGGAACAATGTCTGGGTCCTCCTGCCAAAAAGGCATCTCAGGCTTTGCAAGGCACCCTGTTGGTGGGCTGGCTTCCTCCTTAGTCACTGAAACCATTCAGAAGGATGCATCATTGTTTTTGCCTGGGCATCCCAGATTTGGTCAAGCTCCAAGCTCAGAGGAGAAATCCCAGGGCCTTTCCCACTGAAGGTGAGCAGGAGCTGAGCAAGGCTCTCCCCTGCATGCCCACATTCAGCAGGGTTAGAGTGGCAGCAAGAGGTTAGAGTGGCAACAAGATCTCTGGTGCTCACTAGCATTCAGAAAAACATGTCTTGAGATGCAAGTAATGCACACCTACCGGCAGCGATGCTTGTTTACCAAACTCGTGGTAGGAACATAGCTGAGAGCCTGCTTGGCCTCCAGCTCCATGAATTCATTCTTGCCGACCCGCAGACATATCTTGTGGGTTGTAGCGATCCTCTCTGCATCCCTGGGGCACCCTCCCTGACTCCCCATGGCTCGTCTAACTGGGGAAGGCTGGTGTTGCCATTGAGCAAGAAGAGGCAGAGTGTGTTTGGGCTGTTCACACTGCCAGGTCTTGGCAGTCCCCTCTCCTGAAGATGTGGTCCTTGTAACCCAGGTCCTAGGCAAGGGCCCCAGACAACCATACTGGAAGATGAGCAAACCTTAAACATATCGTGGTACCCGTGCTGCTTCTTTATGTCCCTTCACGCCTCAGAAGAGAACGTTGCCACAGAGGGGTTGTTGGAGGTCCTCCCACAGCCTGTGACTGGGGTCCTTAATGTGAAGGGAGCTGAGAGAGACCCTCTCACCTGACCACGGTGCAAACTGAACCCTGGGACCAGAAATTTGCATCTAGCTTGGAGCCAGTGCTCTGGGAAAGCCAGACAGTGCTCTGCAAAGTCAAGCACCAGGGCTGAATGTCTCAGAAGGGCCGAGGTTTTGCAGTGGGTATAAAATGCCCTTGCAAAGCTGGCATTGAGACAAGGCCTCCAGGTCTCACTCCCATCAGCCCAGGGACAAGTAGCCTACCTCAACCCAGGGAAGACCCTGTGACTGTGCCAGGATGACCAGGCAAGATCAGGCCACAGCAGGCAGGAGGGATGGTGGCAGACGGGGTTCATGCAATGAGACATCCCAGGTCACACGAGCCCCACCGTGTTATTAAGGAAAACAAACAAAATGACAGGGAGGTACAAAAAAACCAACCAAACAACAATTTATTCCTCTGATGTTCCCATTTGAAAAAGAGGAAAGCACATGCACCTGCTGGGTGCCCGGCTGGGCTGGCGTCCCCCTCCTGTGGCTGACACAGCACCAGTCTGTGCCCCTGTGACATCGCTTCAGTCCAGCTGAGCATCACCACCTGCCACAAGACGCGTATGTGCCCTACAATGCACGTGCTCACGCGGGAACATCTCACTCATGAAAAAATATATCTGTACATTCATTCTGTGGGGTTTTTTTTTGTCTAACATAAATTAGAAGCTACATCTGGGGAAAAGGCCTGTTTCCAGATATAGGCAGCTGGGCTGGAAACGCAGTGGCCATGCTGTCCCAAATCTTCTCCCCTCTGAGGGCTCTCTAGGGCCAGGTGAACCTTCACAATGTTCCCATCTTCTCTCAGCAGGTGCCACATTGAAAGTCTGCTGCACAGCAGGGGCCTCCTCATGTGGATCAAACAGGATGGTGGGTACCTTCAGCACAGAACAAGAGGTGATGGGAGAGGATCCCAGAGCTGAGACAAGATCTGTCCGATCACAGGTGAGACAGTGGCACTGCCCCTCTGCCCAGGCAGGAGGTGGGTGACAGCAGGAGACCCGCTGAGCTTTCATTGTGGTGCCAGCTGCCACTCGAACTTCTCTTCCCCTTTGCGTTTGTCCAGGCTTTGAAACAGTGAAGGCCACTGCAGCTCTAGTCAGAGGTGCAAGTCCAGTGAGGGGAATAACAGTTTACAATAACCTACTGGAGCCAAAATGCCAGCTTTAAACACCTCAGTGCCTGTGCAAGGGTCAGAGTTTCACACGCTGCACAGGGCAGCAGCTTCCAGATACAGCTGCAGGCAAAGTTCCTGCCAAGGAGCCCATCCTGGGGCTGGCCCAGAGGGGCTTGTCAGACCCCGGGTCATCCAGGACTCCTACAGCTCCTTGTTCCTGTTGAGCACCTCCTCCTCCTTCCAGCCACTGGAGTTCTTCCCAAACTTGTACACTAGCCGTCTCCCATCAACTCTCTCCAGAATCTCTCGTTTGTAGTAATATCTGGGGGAGATGGAGGTGGAATCAGGGCTCTGGATGCAGCCCCACATGCTGTGGAGCTGCTGTTGGGGATCAAAGCTGAGCCCTGGTGGGTCTGGCCCAGCCCTGTGGGGCAGGACCCCATCCAGGACAGGGGAGGGCACTCACCGCATGGCTCGGCTCAGCTTCTCGTAGGTCATGCTGCTGTTTTTCTTCTTCTGGCCCCAGAGCTGAGCCACTGCCTCCGAGCGCAGGAACTTGAAGACCCCCTCCCGCCGATCCTCCCATTTCATCAGTCCCTCGTTCAGCTCAGGGTGGATCAGGATGTCCCGGATGAACTCCCACAGGTGGGTACCTCTTGGGGCTGGAAGAGGAGAGCAAGCTGTATAGCAGCAAAGATCCTGCAGGCCCCTGCACTTTGAGGCCCTTAAATGCCCCTGCCAAGGGGCATGGCCAGTGGACATGGCCCTTCCTCCCATCTCCCCTCCGATGAAGTTGAGCAGAGAGAGGCAGTCCCTGCTCCCAGGCTGGAGGATTCACGTACAGTGCTTGCTCTTACGGCTCTCCAGGCAGTCTCTGCTCTCCTTGCTGAGTTTTCGGGGCCGTCCCCGTTTCCGCTTTCCTTGTTTGCCATCCCCTTTCTTGCTCTCTGTGAAGCCATCTGTGCACACACACAAGGGGACACATTATGTTGTGCAGCACCTGCTGAGCACCAAAGATGCCCTCCTCAGGTGCAGCACAGGGGAGGGATGGCTACAGCAGGGGGAGAGCTCAGGAGCTGCACTCTCTTCTCAGGCCCAGATACCAGGAAACCATTCCCCTGAGAGCAAGGTCTCCCCATTCCCTCCAGACTCGTCCCACCCTCATCCATGACAGCGTGTGTAGGGCAGCACACTGGTCGTTCTCCAAACCTTGCCGCTTCCTGGCATCCCTGGTCTCCCAGGTGCCACCACATACCCCTCCCCACCAAACTCACTGCTGCCCTGGCTACCCCAGCTCTGCTCCAGAGACTGCACTATCACCATGCTCAATGGAGAGAAACAGGTGCACGGTACACAGAACACCAACCCCCTCCCTCTTTCCTAGTGTGGGGATGGATGTTCCGGTGTTTTCCCTAAGCCATTGCCAGACTCTGCAGCTACTGGGACTGCCCAGGAGCAAGCCCTCCTCTCTCAGCTCCCAGTGGGAAGCAAACAGCTCACCATCAGGGAACAGCTTTGCTTCCATGGGGTCAAGGTCAAGGTCACTTCCACCGGAGTCCTGGGAATTGGGACTGTGTGGCATCACAGGTCCTGAGAGGCAAAGGAACAGGGCTCAGACCACCATCTGCTGGCATCTGGAGACGCTTCCCCCTGGATTCCTCTCTGCTTTCTCCTCTCCCCTGGCCCCAGTCCCAGGTCCCTGCAGGCAGCCTGTTGCAAGACTTGAACCCACCCTTGGTGGTGGGGCAGCTCCCCATTGATCTCCCAGAACAGTGCAAGAAAAGGCAGCTTTTCACAGGGCAAAACACTGACCTGAGACATCAGAGCTGCCTGGAGACATGGCATCGGGCAAGCAGGTGAAATCTGTGGATAGGAAATGGTTTGTGGGCTTCATGTCCTCCAGGGAATCCTTAGCACAGGGATTTCCCAGCTCTGGAAGGGGCAGAGAGGGGAAGAAGGAGTTAGCCCTGCCTGCACCACTGCGTAGTCCCTGGGAAAAAGGCTTGTCTGGGGCCTCTCTCTTACCCAGGTGGCTGGAGTCCAGGAAGGTCTCTTGCGAAGTTGCATTCTCTTTTTCCAGCAAGTCAATGATCCAGTTCAGCTCATCGGAGGCTGCAGGTTTAGGAGGACTAGGATTAGTGGTGCTTATTCAGTATGGAGGGGAATGGTGTATACTGGGAGATGTGCCCAGTCCTGCCTGGACTCTGGTCTGTGCCCCTACATCCCCATGAACCACCTCCCCAGTGCAGCTGCCCCCAGGCAGCTCTCTGCAGTGTTCAGGATGCACAGGACCCTGGACTGGTGGGGCAGCTCTCAGCCTTATGTGTTGGGCTGCAGCCTTGGAGATGAAGGGGACATGGGGACACTCACTGATCTCATGCAGGCGGTCGTAGAGCTCGTCCCCCAGGGGCCCAAAGATGAGACGCATCTGGTCCCTGGTGCAGTGGCAGAGTGCATGACCATCCATGTTGCAGCAGGAGAAGTCAATAGAGCTGGCGTCGTACTTGTTCTTCTCCACATGGTAGCTGATCCACTCTAGCACCTGCACCTTGGTCCAGAAGTACGGGAGCTCAGTGAACCACTCCGGCTTGTCTGTAAGGGACGGACAGTAGGGCTCAGGAGCAGGGTGGCTATGCCAGCACCATGTGCCACCCATGAGCTGCCTGCCAACTGCAGCTGGGCACTGGGTCTAGTCCATGGTGATCACACAGGGCCTTGCTTTGCCTTGCTCCTATCTTGGGGGACAGCAACAGCCTGACGCCCCCACCTGCCTCCCATTAGTTTTGGTGCCGTTTGTCCCATCAGTGATGGGATCTGCCCTGCTTTCCTGTTATGTTCCCCGTGCCTCCTCCATGGCCTTCCAATGGCCATCCCACCAGTGGAGTGGGACCCCTGGCACCAGGACTGTACCTCCAAACTTCTCTCCTGGTGACCCCTGGCAGCCTGTCCCCTGGGATGTGCTTGGAGAGAAGTGCAATGAGTCCCTCATCCTCTAAATGCATCTGATGCGCTACAAGCAGCTGCCACCTTGTGCCATCCAGGGTCTCCTCCAGCAACCTTTTAGCCAACACACCCTTGGGAAAACTGAGGTAAGGTGCAAGCTGTTATCCTGCCCCAGCTGGACCAGGACCTTGAAATGCTCTTCCAAGCCTACTTCACTGCCTCGCTGCTGCCTTGCATGCTGGCTTTCCTGTGCAGCCACTGCCACTCCCATGGTCCTACCTGTGCTCTGTGCCGGGGGCTGGCTGGTGGGGAGGCTCAGCCCTAGGGTGCTGTCGTCCCCAAGGTGACCCAGCATATCCAGAGTCGGCTGCACCTCCTCCGGCTGGTACATGGCGCTGATGTAGTTAGAGAAGATGTTGCTGATCTCACAAGATCCCGCCATCAAGCTCTGTGCCGAGAGACGACAGTGAGCTGCAGCCCCATAGAGGCGGGGGGACCTAAGCCTGCAGCACGCACAGCACCCCCGGGACCGGGCTGGGTGAGGTCGGGCTCTCCCTTGCTCCACCCATCGTCACCTCTCAGGTCACTTCTGCAGAAACACCCGCCCAGTACCCGCCGGCTGGGGCTGGGGCTGGGTCCTGACTCACCACCGCCTCGGGGGCTGGGAGTGAGGGAGGTTGAGCCGGAGCAAACTGGGGACACAGCATCAAATGTCCCCAGCAGCCAGGCCTCACCAGCCCCACTGCCAGCCAGCACAAAAGGACAGTGAGCAGGTGGGTCACCAAGACCGGTGTTGCACAGCTCCTCCGCGGGGCTGGGTGCTGTGGGGCACTCAGCCATCCAAGCCCTTCCCTAGCCCCGTGGCCCCCATGGCACAGTGGTGCTGGGGCTGGCACAGCCTGCTGCCTACTGCCCACTGCAGACTCCAGTGCTGGCAGCTCCAGTCCTCTCAACCAGTTGCAAGAAGCATATCCCAGTAACTGCAGCCAGGAGGGGACCAAACCCCTGCCAGGCTCTCGTGGGGCCAAATCTTGCTGTTCTCTTGACAAAACCCAGAGTCTGGAGGAGAGCTCCTTTAGAGCGCAGTGTCGCTGGCCCCCCAAGAAAGCTGGCGGCTGCAGCAGGAGGAGAGGCGTGCAGCAAGAAAAGACCAAGCGCATCCCCCGGTGAGAGCGAAGATGCGCAGGGAGGGGAGCAAAGCAGTCGTCCTGGAGTAGGGGACATCAACAGGCGCCGGACAAAAAAGCTTTGGTACCTTCTGCGATGGCAATCCTGGGAGGGTCAGCTAATCCAGAGAGCAGTAAGGGGAGACGGAGATCGCCCTGCCCGGCCGCAAGCCAGTGCTCATGGGCCCGGGGAGGCTGGTGCCGATGGGCAAGCCCTGCCCTCCTCTCCCCTTTTATAGCACGGGCAGCGTAACGCGATCTGGCGGCCCGAGGGGAATTCCAGCCCGAAACGTTCATGCTCCCAGATCCAGGTGATTTGCATAATATGAACCACCGGGCCCCAGCCCAGCGCTGCCTTGCCGGGAAATCTGGGTTGGCCAGTTTAATCATTGTCAGAGCCCTTGCCCTGCCGGTGCCCAGAGTTTCACCCACACCGGCTTCGCGGGGTGTTTTCTTCGTTTGCCCGGCTCGTGTTTGTTTGCTTGCAGCAGCAGGTTCATTCAGCTCCCACTGTCAAGCAAACACACCCAGCAGGGCAGGAGTGGGCCCCGTGGGCTGCATATCCCTCTCTGGAGCTCTGCCCGAGGCAAAGGGGCCAGGAACACTGCCCTAGGCACCCACCTGGCCATGTGGCATTCTCCTGCTCCAGAAGGTAGCCCAGCCCTCATACTAAAGCGGGTGCTGTGCTTCTCTGGGTGCCTTGGCCAAATGTGGAGCAGAGACTCAGTTTCTCCCTGATCTGGCACAGGCACAGCGTCTCCCAGAGTAGAAGGAAGGATCCAGTGACCAAGTTGGGCAGGACTCAGGTGAGGATGAATGGTCATGGAATAGAGCTCAGGCAGGTGCAGGAGCATCGCTGCTCTCTCTTTCAGACTGTGTTGATTTTTGGCTGGGAACAGGTCTGGGACATACTGCAGAGCAGTGACAGCTCATTCCTGGGCATTTCACAAGTGCCTGGCACAGGTACATATGTACACTCACCAGGGTCATATGCCAAGGGGCAAGGCAGGGTTGTGGGATGCATCTAGGAAATTACCTTCTGGTGGCTCTTGCCCCTGTGATTCTTGGACAGGGGTACTTGGGAACCTGTCTTGATATGGTCGTTCTGGTTTTTGCTCTGTGCTGGCAGAGGAGCCCTAGGCCAGTCCAAGCCAACCACTTGGCACCTATTTGCCCAGTGCTGGTACTTTTCCGAGCCAGCTGCATCCACGCCACGCACGGGCTGACACAAACCCAGGGCACTGCGTGCGCAGGGCAGGCCTTGGCATTATGCAGCTACCGCTAGATCCTTGTCACACAAACCAGTGCCTGGCAGCAAACCATCTTATGTGACAAAATGGTAACAGACTGTCACAAACATGGATGATCTACTTCAGCCCACGGGCCAGCAAGGGTAGGGTGGCTGTGTGCCTCATCCCCCTTCTCTGGTCACCCTGTCCTGCCATGCCATGCTGTGGCACTGGGGTAGGCAGGGCCAGCATGCCAGCTGGGAGGCACCAGGTCATGCTGGCTGATCACCTGCCCCAGCTTCATTCCTCTGCAGCACAGTCATGAATGCTGGGTGCTGCCAGGCCCTTCTGTTTGCTGGGCACAGCATCTCACAGCACACAGTGATGTCCCCATGCCTGGGAGCAGCTCCTGCCATTTCTGCCATGAGACATGCCCAGACCACCAGAGAAAACACTGGTAATGGGCTGACACAGAGCCTTAAGCCTGTGTTCAGCCAGGAGCTGAGCCCAGGGCTCCACTGTGCCCAAGGACCTGCCTACCCGGCTGGGCTTCCAGTGCTTGTGATTAGAAACCTACCCATGGGAAGGTTTTTCCATGGACTGCTGAAATACAAGTGTCTCTGGCACAGAGTGGGACATGATAGCTCTGTGCTGTACCCTGGGATGGGAAGGGCATGCAAGCCTTTAGGAGTCTCCAGCCCACCCGTGGATCTACCCCATGCAGGGGGACTTGGTCAGATGCTTGATGGAGCTTTGTGGCATGAACCACACTGTGCATCTATTTCCTAGGTTGCCTTTCTCTGCAAACCCACAGAGAAGGGGGAAGTGCCACAGTCGGTCCATTCACCTGGACTAGGCCACCAATGGGAGAGGTGCCCTCAGTGAATAACACCCCCAGCCCCTTATCTGTGCCTGTCATGCTGAGAGCCCTCTAGGTCCTTCTGGGGCCCAGTCTGCCCTCTTCCTTCCCCTTGTGCTTGAGAGTCAGGTGGCCAGCGGACCTGATCAATCCTTGCCAACACTTTGCAAGCATCCTCTGGCTTTACTGACCTGGAGTAACAGCCTTTCTGCCCATCTGCCCAACTGATGTACCACAACCGAAGCCCTTTAATGGGCCATGGTGAGAAAATCACAGTGGGGTGCACTCCCTGGAGATGCTGAGACATTGGTAGAGCATAAGCCTCTCCTAGTTTGTCTCCATGCAGGGCAGCAGCAAGCTGCTGGATAGTGCCCATGGGACCCTCCACTGCTGAGTAGCAGCTACAGTACTGATGGGGTCAGGGCAGCTCCTCCTTGAGCCTGAGGATGGGTGGCAGAGGGCTGCCACAAGCTCATTGCCAGAGCCAGTGGCTCCCAGGTATGGTCCCTGCAGTTCCCTTGCTGCTGGTCTGAGCTCCTAGGGCACCGTGAGGCATGTGAGGAGCATGGCACAGGATGCTGTCAGCCCAGACTTGGAATCTTGCTGCAGTGAGAAAGAGGGGAATTTGGAGTGAGTTTGTGACACGAAAGCCAGCAAGAAAGTGTCTATAGTGCAGTAAGTGGTTGGGACACTAGGTGGGAGGGGATGCTACTGATGTTACCTGCCTTGCCAGTAGTTTGGTCCATGATACCCCCATATTTATTTTTTCTGGCAGCACCGTGGTGTGGCTGTGGGTATGGAGGGTTACACCTGTGAAACAAGCTGAGTGTGACACAGGACAAGGTGCTGGGGACTTGTGTGGCTCTGGGCACTGCCAGTCCTCCAGACACACCATTAGGGCCAAGCTGACACTGCTGTCAGGACGAGCAATGCAAGGTGTGTTTTGAGCCCATGGCTGAGGGATCCCAGCTCCCACCCTGTGGCAGCATTGAGGAGCGGGGTGCCCCATGCAGGGAGCGAAGTGTGTGCCAGGAGG
This sequence comes from Baryphthengus martii, assembly GCA_013396935.1. Lineage (NCBI taxonomy): Eukaryota > Metazoa > Chordata > Aves > Coraciiformes > Momotidae > Baryphthengus > Baryphthengus martii. The sequence goes on from VWZK01014557.1 coordinate 481,072, forward strand.
AACCACATCCGGGGTGGTCGGTGCATGCACAGCCCGTGGCTGACGGCTCCCTGCTCAGCTGCTCTGTCTGACCAGTTTAACCAGTACTGGCTGCCTGGGAGAGAGAAAGCGGAGGCTGCTGGGCCTGAGGCCCTACCCTACAAAGCTGTGGATACAGCTCACTGCCCCTCTCCCCACCCTGATGGCTGGTGCCATCATCGGTCACCTCCAGATGCTCAGCGGCCATCACATACTGGCACTGGGGTCACACCCCACACCTCCAGATGCATCCCCCACCCCAGCATCCCCCCTTGGCCAGCATGGAGGGGGGGGCCTGTGCCCCCAGCTCTAGCAGCTCTGCGGAGCCCCAGGCTCCGCAGTCCCGCAGCCGAGGCTGCCACCTGTTGGCTGTGTCCAGGGCCACTCCTGTCCCCAAGGCCACTGCTCCCCTCAACTAGTCGGGAGTCCCCAGGGCTCCCGTGTGCTGCCAAGACCCCAGCCCCAGGAGAACTGGCTGCCCTGAAGGGCGTATGACTGGGCAGAGGTGTGGGCAACCATTGTGGGCAGCTAGGGATGTGGGCAACCACCAAGGTCAGGAGGCGCCCAAGCCCCTGTCCCACAGCACCTTCTTGCAGTCCCAGAGCCCTGCCAGCTTGGGGACCTCTCAGGAAGCTGATGCAATGCCGCAGGGTTGGGGATGCTCTGACTTCCGTGGGGGTTGGCTGCCACTGTGGCTTAGAACTGGGTTAGACCCCTTCCTCTCCTCCTCATCAGGAGAGAATGGTAGAGCCAGCCCGGCTGGACCTGTGCTTCTTCCACCACAGCCCCCTAAGTTTCCTTCAATGTGATCGTATCACCCTCCTGCAACACAGGGAAGAGCTGTAGCAGCATCAGTTCACGCAGCTTTTCCCCCAGCCCCTTTGCTAGGTGAATCAGGATAGAACAGGCTATGCTATTCCCCTCTTCAAAGCCATCTCTTCTTTGTCACTTCATCTCAGTACATTTTATTTGTGAAGACAAAAAGCCAAGGAACAAACACAGCCATTGAAAAACATGTACATCATGAGACCAAAATAACTTAGACTATTTACAGGAACACATCGAGGTATAAAATATATGTACATGCCTTGTCCTCTGACAAACCCGGACCACTGGGCTGGGCTGCACAACCGAGAAGAGAAAAAAAACACCTTCACAAGAGTTGGCCTCTAGAAAACAGCTCAGAGCAAGAAAGGCACCTGCTATTTGCGATACTTGTGCAGAGGGAAGGGGTGAGGGAGCAGGCGACATGACACTGCAGCTGCCTGAGTCCTGCCACAGGGCTGGTCTGGAGGCTACTGGGTGGTCCCAGGATGTGGGGAGATGTGGAACACCTGGCAGGTACCAGGGACAGAGCTGTCATAGATAAGGAGACAAGCCCCCTGGGGCAGGAGGAAAGCTCAAGGTTGTGCTTTTCTGGAGATGAGGCCCAGGAGACTAGGTCAGGGCCTGAGGGGTCAGGGCTGTACTGGGCTCCCTCTCAGTCACAGCTGGAGCACCATGCAGCACATGGAGAGGTCAGGGCCAGGGGTCCCCTTCCCTACCCAGGAGGGTGAGGGGGCCTCAGGGAAGGTGTGCAGCCTGTGGGATGGAGCAAAGCTCCAGCGACCTTGCTGAAAAGCAAGCAACAGCCCTGTGCTCTGCAGGGATTGTACCGGCCCTGTCCAGCATGGGACAGGGGAAGGACTGGGACAGGGGCACTGGGAGAGCACCCTGGGGAGCAGGCACTGGTTCTGCAGCACCAAGGCAAGAGGCAGCATATGAAACCCCAAAACAGCTGTGCTTGGAGGTGCTGGGGAGAAACAACATACCTGGGGGGGATGGGACAGGAACTCGGTGCTCCAGCTCCTCACAACTGGCCAGACTGGCACTGTCAGCCTGTCCTTTTGTGCCATAAGAGCTGTGGGTGCCAGGGATGGGACAGTGCCCAGGCTCTCTAGGGCGCTCACAGTGGTTTGAGGGCCCAGGGCTTTTAGGCTTTTTGAGTCATCTCCACCCTTTTCATGCAAAGCTCAGCTCTGGGCCAGCACTAAGGATGAAACATCTCACTTGCTTCCCCTGGCAGTCTAACAGCCCTCACTGGCATCCCAAGACCCACCTCCACCTTGGCTGTCCAGGCCCATGACCCTATTCCGAGCTCTGAAGGACCAGAGTACAAGAGGCAATCCTTGGTACACCACTTGCATGTGGGGACCTTGTGCTTTAGTGTTTGAGGGAAAATGACCTCCCAAAAGGACAGTGTGGCTCAGTGCTGCGAGGCCCTTCCCAAAACCCACTGTGCTAGGGGAGTAGGGGTCCATCCTGTGCCAGTGCCCCAGCCCTGAGGAGGTAATCTGGGGGCTCCAGGGTTACCCTGGTTTATGTTCAGTGCCTGGGACAGGATTTAGATTCAATTACATTTTGGGGGGTGAAAAAAAAATCAAACATCACAAATAAGAATCAGCTTCTCTCAGTGACCGCTCCCACTCTGGACAGAGGTTTTACAGCACCAGCTCCCTGCTGCTCCAGGATGCCACCAAATTACAGCAGGCTCTGGAAAATGAGGACTAGGACCAGCCCATGCCAGCAACGTGCTTTGCATGGACATTTCCCAGACAAGAAAGGCTTCACTGCATCCACAAAGAATATCTGTGTGAGCAGATGCAGGAGTACAGGCTGAGCTGAGCCTTTCAGAAGTCCCTTTCTATTCTTCAAAGGGACAAGAGGGACCACTTCCAGGCTGCAAATCAACCCGATCACTAATGGCAACAATGACAAACCTAAGCCAAAGCATCCCACCAGCAACAGGAAAAAAATCTCAGTGTTGCGACTCAGATAGGGGATCCCACTGCCAAAGTGAGAGCTGGGAGCACAGGGGAGAGCAGGATGCTGGTCCTACTGTGCTGCCCAGGAGAAGGCAGGTAGGGGAACACAAGGGGTGGCTCAGACATGCAGCGGGGTGGAAGTGAGGTCACGTGTCCCCAGGATGAATTCATGTGTCAAAAGCATAACAATAACAATAATTAAGAGAATAAAAGACCTAAACACAAACTTCTTATCCCACCCCCAAAACAAAACCCAACGGCGACAGCACCCAGCTTGCACCATGAGGTAGCTAAACCAGATCAATACGCATGAAATGCTCTCCTGCATGGGAAATACCATCCCACACAGATACTAAGATGTACACAGAGCTCTGGGATTACAGTCATCCCTCACTTCAAAGACCTCCCTCTTGAGGCACTTGCTGCTGTGCCGCAGTACCCAGCTCCCTCCACTTGCAAAAGCCTTGAAACCTCCTCAACATGCTGCTGGCTGTAGCAGTGAGGTGGATGCTCAGCATCACCCAGAACTGGCCACTCAGCCCTGGGAAATTAAGCAGACACACACTTGCATCCTATACATAGGAAGAAACTGGTGGCAAAAAGCAAGGCAGATCTGACCCAAGCCCTCCAACAGCAGGTGTTTTCTCTGACTTCAGCAGTGAGCAGCAAGAGGTTTCAGGTCAGGCGCCGGCAGATCTTTGTGCAGATACTGATGCACATGGTACCTCTGCCTACAGACAGTTAAACACAAACACACAAACACACACACACACACTCCTTTCTGGCCAACCAAAGGTTAAACTGGCTGAGGAATGAGCAGGCAAACTGGCCAAGCAGGCTTGGAGGGTAACATTTCCTCCAGCCTCTACATCTGTGCATTACTCTGGGGGCCACAGTGTCTCTTGTTCGCCCCCTTCAGTCCCACAGGGTCCACAGCCCAGAGCTGCTGGCACCGACACAACCTCTCCACCAGCCGTGGCAGGCCGCTCCTCACCTCCGTGTGGATCCTGGTCCTGGGCTGTGCAGGGCTCGGCCATGACCATAGGGACCGGTCACTGTCCTGGGCAGGGTCACACCTACACAAGCCATCATATACTCTACCAAGGCAAGCCAGTAGGATGGGGTTTTTTCCCCCCAAAAGGCAACCTCCCGCACCAAATCAATAGATATTTCTCCTCTTTCAGGATGTGGAGGAATTCCCACACTCCACCTGGCAAGTAATCTGGAGCTGATCCACAACTCCCCGTGGTTGGAGAAAACAGAGGGAAAAGAGTCTGTGCTTTATGTGGCAGGTCCTGGAACACCCGGCTTCAGAAATCCCAGTTTAGTGCTGGTGGGGTCACGTAGCGAAATCCTTAAATTTGAGTTCAAATGCTGCTTCTTCTGTGACAGAGGGAAAGTGAGAGCATGTGGGGCAAGAGCACCAATCCTGGGGTCTCCTCAGCCCTGCTGCAAGAAGCCCTGCCTAGCCCAGGGCAGGATGGATCAGTTAATGGTCCAACATGTCACAGGAGAGATGGAGAAAAGCTCCAGTGTAAGACCAGGGCCTTGCCAGCCCCTTGAACAGGAAATAAGGGGGAGCATGGAGAATCTGTGCCCTTGGGAAAACACTCCTGAGTGGAGCTCCCAGCTTTTCATGGAGATTGAACTGTGTAAGATCATCTACTGCAGGGTTGTCCTTCAAGTGTGGAGTGAATCGGGGGACTTGTGTGAGACCAAGGTGTGCAAAACCTTCCTCACCCTGTTCCTGGCACAGTTGACTCCAACCTGGCCCATCCTTCAGCTGCTCCATGCCTTGCTGGGACCTCTCTGGCTCCCAGATCCACAGGGGTCGATGAGTCAGACCTGAGCTAGCACCCTCCCAGGTAAGAGGGCTGAGAGCAGAGGCTGGGGGAAGGATTTACAGCTTCTAGCTCCCAGTGATGGCAAAACAACATGGGCCACAGGGGTGGGAATGACAAATCCAGTCTTGGCTTCTTTGCCCTATAATCTCCAGTCCTGCTTTGTTTCTCTGTCTCAAGGAGGTTAATGTGCTGCAGGAACCCACCACAAAATCCCTGCTGAGGGGCAAAATGTCAAGAGCAGGGCTAAGCAGCCCTTCCTTTCCCCACTGCAGAGCAGGGTGGGCACATGGGGAAGAGCCCGAGAGCCGTGAGTCAGCTGAATTTAAGACTAGGGTTTGGAGAACATCGAAAGGAACTGCAGTGAGTTTGTCTGGAAGTTGCCTGACAGAGATCTTCCCAGGTTTGGTAAGCCTCCAGAGCTGGGATGTGGCAAAGGAATTCAGAGGTGCACACCTTCAACTGCTGGCGACAGGTAGACAGAGGATAGGGAACGATGAGACTACCTGGAGATCCTTCTGCAGACCACCCCACAGTAGATAGGCTGTCCCACGATGAACATCTCCAAAGGAGTAGCCTCTCTGTGCCGTGGTCCTGGCCAGCAAACACCGAATATCCTCATGGCTGTGGAGTGGAGAAGGACTCCCGCAGGAATCAGCCCCAGAGCCAAGAGGGACAGAAGCAACACATCACAGTGTAGGCTACGCAAGCCCATGGTGGCAAGAGGGAATTGGGTGTCTCTGAGAAGGAGCCAAGGAGCTCTGACCCCCAGAAGTCCTGGCAGGCGTTACAGCAGAGTGGGTAAGAGAGATACAACATTTCATGGTCCCTGGAAAACCATCAAGTAACCTCAGCAGGAGGGAAGGTGAAGGTGTCCGTTCCCCAAGAAGCTGCTTCCTCACAGGAGCTGGCAGTGCTTAAAGTACTAGATGGGACATCGTCCACCCACTGGGTCAGGCACAAAGAAATCCCTATCCCTGGGCTGAGCTCCTGTAGATGACTGGGTCTTGATATCAAGGGAGAGGTATCCTGACCTTCACCCTTTTGTCATATCTTCCAGTCTTTTTGCAGTTCCTAGTTTGATCCTGCAGGTAACCTCCTCCCACTCCAGAGCTTCACTGTCAAGTCGCTGAGAAACAAAGGTGAGAGGGACGACGTGATCCAGGGGTTCCTGCAGGAGCTCCACAGACACACTGCAGAGAGGCACTGCGAGGAGAAACGCTCCCCACCCCCAGCCCATGGCAGCATGCAGCCCACAAGACTTCCAAGCCCTTTTCTCTTGGCAGACCAATTGGTTGCCCAATCTGTTCTGGGGGGCAGGCAGGCCCAGTGGGGCTCAGCCTCCAGCTCACCCCACTGGCAGCAGTTGGAGACAAAGGGAAACAGTGACCTCCAGGGCTGACTCGAACAACAGGACTCCCGCACCCCTTGAATGAGCTCTAACTAGGTCAAAGCAGTGACACTGCAGGGATCTGCCGTGGCTTGGTCTCCCCAGGGCATGGGCTGCTTTGGGGGTTGCTGCTGACTCCCACCCCACCATCCATGCAAGGGTGCAGGCAGCCCACGGCTTCCACAGAGCTGCCACAGGAGGTGTGGGCACTCGGCAAGGAAGAAAACAAAAGCAAACCAAAACAACGCAGGGCCGTGGATGGGACAATGCGACAAGTCATTTCTAGCAAGGATTTATCAAGTGGGGAAAAACGCAAAATAGTTTCATACCGTGAAGAAGCAGCTCAGATCAGACAGAAAGAAAGAAAAAGAGAGAGAGAGAGGAGCAGAAGCAAGCAACAGAGAGAAGGATAGAGGGAGAAAGAGATGGAGAGAAAGAAAAGGAAAGACAGGAGAGTGCATGAGCAGGAGTCGGAAAGAGCAGGAGGGTCAAGGCAGACTAGTAGCACGGCCCTTTATGGCAAGGACTCGTCGTGGAAGGCAAGGGGTGAGCCCAGGCACGTAATTCCATAACTTTACCCGGCAGTCACTGTGGCACAGATGAGAGGTGTGGAAGAGGAAAGACAGAGAGAGACAGAGAAAAAGGAAGGGAGAAAAGGGACATGGTCGAAAAGAGAATATCAGAGTCTTGCTGCCAAAGAGCTCCCCAAGAGCAGCAGAGGATGCCCAGCCCCAAGGGAGAGGGGTCCCTGCATGGGGGATAACCCAGGGTCTCACCAGAGCATGGGCAGGGAATGGCTGGGGGAAGAGCTCCTGGCACTGCTGTGGGCAGGCCGTGCCATGGGAGAGGCTAAGGTGGCCAAGATGAGATGAAGGGACTAGAAAGCTGTGAGATTCCCCCCCTCCTTCCCTCCCTGCTCCCTGTCAATATAAACCCACCCAGGCCCAGGGATAACAGTTCAACCCAGGGATCTCCCATCTCCCAGGGGCTCTGCGGTGCAGAAAGCCTGGGGCTCACCTGGAGGCAGTGAAGATGTGCTTTGAGTTGGTGCAGATGGCATTGATGGGGCTGTCATGCCCTTTGATCTCCCCAACCGGGGTGAAGGTGTCCACATTCCAGACTTTGATCACACCTCCTCGGCAAGCACTCAGCACCATGGGGCGGCCGGGGATGAAGGCCAGGGCACAGACCCAATCTTTGTGGGCATTGGGGATTTGCTGTAGATGTGGGCACAGAGCAGAGATCGTAACCAATCTCATCTGCAGCACCATCAGCAGCTTCATGCACACAACCTGGGAGGCTCAGATTCTCACTGTCACCCTGGGGCTGATTCAGATCATGGGTCTCGTGACGCAAAGTTAGGAGGCCAAGGGGATGGATTCAAAAGTTGGGGCTTGGTTTGGCCCCTGGGCAGGAGACAACAACCTTGTCTTCGGAGAGGAACACAACACCCAGCACTGCAACAGATGCTGCAGCCTGTGTGCCAGGGGCAGCTGGCAATCCTGAGTGCCCTACAGCACAAACTTACAGGGGTACAGAGCCACCTCACACAAGCACTGCCAAATTACCAAGAATGGGAGTGCCCTCCTTGGTTAGCTCAGTGCAGGACACTGACCTCAGGTGCCTCAATAAAGGTCCCTCCAGACCCCCAGCAGCAATGCTCCTCTGCTCCATGTTACCCCAAGGACCTGTGCTGTAAGCTCCCCTCCAGACCTGGATAAGTTCCTGCTGCTCCAGATCCCACTTCTTGATGCCATTGTCCCTGGAGCCGCTGAAAAGCATGTCTCCCTGAATGGCCAAGCACTCGATGCCGTCGTAGTGAGGGGGCTCAAAGTTGTGAGTGGGGCCGATGTTGCCCACCATGCCCTCAGCAATCTCAAACACCTGGGGAAAAAACAGTGGGTGAAAGACCCCAGATGGCACTGGAGACGGAGCTGACTCTCTCTTGGAGAACTTGGCCATCACCCTGTTTTCTAGGCTCAGGGCACCCAGAGTGATGCTGGAAAGGGGAGTGGGCATTGGCCAATGGAGGCATTTCTGGGGCAGAGGTCTCTCCAGAGGTCTTGCCACCATCAGAGGAGGTCTGCCACCAGAGACAGCCCCCATTCTGCTGCATTTTGCTCATGGTGAGCTTTCACACACCTCCATGAGCCAAGCTGACAGCTTGCAGCTGTCAGAAGAGTGGAATCCTGCCTCCCTCATCATCTCACCATTGTTCTTCACTCCCCTGCTGCCAGCTGCAATTCAACTTGCTAAAACCCAGCAAAAAACCTAAATGGAAGGAGCAAGCTCTTGCTGTGCTGGAGCTCTGAACAAGCAGGCACAAGGCAGGTACTGGGAAGGAGAACTGAGGAGAACAGGGCCAGCTGCTTACACACAAGTACCAGTCACAGAGCCTGGGGGTGAGAGAAATGCAAACCCATCTCTCAAGGTGCATTTGTATTGTGGACCAAACAAAAGGCAAGATTTGGGGTGCGGAGATACGCAAAAACCTCACATGCAGAGACAAAACCAGAATATGGACTCAGATTTTAGGATAAGAGAAGAGACCTTAGGGGTTGCCAACATCTGGGCTTCCCTATGGGACCCAGTGCTCTGCTCTAAAAGGAAGAGGGTACCTTGACATAGTGATCTTTGGAGCCTGTGACCACCAGGTCATGGTTGCTCGCCGTCTGGTTTACTGTGAGACACATCACAGGCCCAATGTGGCCACTCAGCTTTCCGATGGGCTGCAACCTGAATTGAATAACATGGATCAGCCAGTCCCTTCCCAGGCACCAAAGCTCCTCTAAGGGGACTTTCCAGGCAGAAATCCTCATGGGTCTGGAGCCCCCTAGTAGAGGCTGCTCCCTTTGCGGGGTTGTGAGCAGGGACACCCTTCTAGTGATGCCAAGGGAGGAAGACAGGCTCAGGGCACATCAACATCTGGCTACAGAGCCTAGACTGTAGCACTGGATCAGCAGCCTGGGGCCCACCTGGCAGGGAGGTGGGCAAGGGCAAAACCAAGGGGTACAGCTGCTCATCCCACATGTCTTTCCCCTTTATGTAAGCTCTGCCCACTTCACAGACAAGCCCCCCCCAAGTAGCTTCATTGCTGCTCGTCACCCCTTGGGTCCCATTTGGAAAAGGTCCCAAAAGTCCTTATTCCAAGCAACTGACAATGCTAAAAGGCTTTCACTTTCCCTTAGGAAAAGAGGCTCAGGCCTCTGTGAGCAGGCAGCGTCCACTCAGCATCTGCAAGTTGTCCTGCCCACCGCAGCACCACCCCCTCACCTGCTCAGCTCCCAGATGCGGACAGAGTTACCAGTGGCAGCGTAGAGCATGGTACCAGTGGGGTTGAGAGCAATCTGGTTGATCTGGTGCTCCCCCTGCACACTGGTGACAGTGCGGGTGGTGGTCCCAGCACAAGCATCCCCGGAGATCACCTGTCCAGAAGATCTAAAGGAGAGAGAGGTTCAAGGGGAGAGAATGAGCGGAGGTCAGAACCACCAATGCCCGACTGAGGAACTCCGTGGAGCTGCTGGCTCCAGGCTGTCACAGGGGAGCCTCACATCAGGGAAAGGCCCTTGAGGTATTGCTGTCTCTCTGGCCAGTTGTCTCCCCACCTAGGTCAGAGCTCTGGTGGGGAGCCAAGGATGTCAGGTGCGTGCATGACATGGAGCATCCTGCCCTGGTTTCCCTTTGAGAGCTGCTCTTCTATTCCTCTTTGCTTCCTGCAGGAATAGCTGATTAGTGCTGGCAGCCAGCACAGAAGCAGAGGTATTTGGCCTCCTCACCAAGGGATAAGTGCCTTCAGGCCAAGGTAGATGACCTGAGGTTGGATGGAGAAAGGAGCTCTGTGCTGGAGCGAGCTGATAACCCTGGCCTGCCATGCTCTTCTAACACTTGAGCCCTGCTCCAGACTGGCAGACCACAGCTACAGCCTGTCCCATGCTCCTTTCCTGTCCTCAAACTCCTCATAAAGATCTGAGTTTGCCACTGGAGAGCCTGTGATTTACCCAGTCATGACGCTGTTAGGGGCTGTGCCTTCTCTACAGAGCTGCTGGCTCTTTTGCCCACCCCTAGAAGTAGCTGCAAATCTCTTCAAAGCTCTCTACTCTGAACCTTTTCTGTAGGAGGTCCACACAGGTCCTCTCACCCAACCTCCCTGTTCCCTAAGGATGCAACAATACAAACTAACACATCTGGTACTTGGCCCTGTCCCCAGCCCTAGTAGGTCCTGGGACCAGCTTCTGCAAAGGCAGACATGTCCAGAGTCCCCCACAGCTGCTCCCGCCTGCCACATACGTGAGGGTGCGGATGCACCGGGCTGAGTCCCGGATGTCCCACACTTTGATGTACGATGTGGACACAGTGAACACCAGCCCCGTGTGGCTGCAGTACTTGATGGAAACCACGTTGTTTGGGTGACCCTTGAGGGAAGCAATTTCTTGGCCCGTCACCAGGTTCCACATTTTGCAGCTCCGGTCTGTAGGAGGAAGAACATGCCCAGGAGTGTCAGGCCAGTGGGGTGTCCTTCTGAGAGCGTGGTGTTTTGGGGGCGATATCCCTTCTGAGCATTGCCTCTCTCACCCACAGAGCCAGAGGAAAGGAGCCGGCTAGCCCCAGCACCAGAACAAGGCTCAACACTGAGGACAGGAAGGAGACCCAGGAGGAACCATCCTCACGGTGCCTGGCACTTCACATGCTCCCACGTGCTGACCTGCTCCCATAGTGTCTGCAGGTCAGCAACCCCCACGTCCTTTCTGTCAGTCACGCACCTTTGGACCCAGTGAAAAGCAGCTCGTCGGTGGCATCCAGGCAGAGCACTGGCTTGGTGTGTCCTTCTGCCATGGAGATGCACTGGAGTGGGGCTGTCCGGGCATTCTTGGTGCCACTGACCGGGTTAATGATGCCCCTTGTGTGGAAAAGAAAGAAGAAGCATGGCGGGGGATATGTGGAAAAGCACTGCGCTACACAGTCCCAGGGGCATGGGAGAGCAAGAGCTGCCTCACCCCAAGCATCTTCCACTACCCAGCAGTGCGACTGGGCCCCTCCACCTGAACCCAGCATGTCTGAGCAAAGGTCTTGATGAAAACCCTGTGAACCTGCCCAGGCGCAGCCCCTGACTGCTGCCTGTAATACAGACTGGGAAAGGAGAGGTCTGTTCAGTGGCCTCTGCTTTCTTGCTGAACCTCTCATGCCTGGCAAGCACAGATGCAAGGAGTCAGAAGATCCAGCTCACTGGTCCTCACAGGAGTTTAGGACAAACCTTCTCCAGCCTGAAGCTCTGATGAAATAAATGTTTCAGGGTACCAAGATCCAGCACCTCAGTTCCTTGGAGGCTTTCAGCCTGCGGCTGCTGATGTTTGGAGACAAGGTCCTACTCATTTATGTAAGACCACAAGGGTGACAAAGGAAAACATCGGCATTTGCACCCAGCATCTTTACTGCAATGGCTGTGGAAGCCCTGCACACACCACTAGCTCTGGGCAGGAGTGGACCTATCCCTGCCAAACCTTCCTCCAAGGGACACCTGCTGCCTGTCCCTGTGGACAGAGCACCTGCCAATCCCCTCCGCTTAGCAGTGTTTGGGGTGCAGAGGACCAACGGCCCTACCCTTCTAGACCCTAGTGTGCATTGCCACCACCAGCTGGCATCCCAAAGCACAGCCTTCCAGCTGTCAAAGGGCCCTGGCTTATGCTAGGCTCTTCTCATAAGCAGGGAAATTGAAGCATGGGGCAAAGAAGGGCAGGACTGGGGCCATGTAAGGTTTACGTTAGTCACGAGGACAAACACAGGCTCATTCATTTGGGTTTGGAAATCCCACGTGTGTGATCTTTCTTTCTCAGTTAGCGGCACTTGCAACTCAAATAGTCCTCCCTTGACCCCTAGTGTTTCTATGAGGCTCAAGGTGACACTGAATCTAAGTGGAAATCCTGTCTTCTCAGAGTGAGATCCTTTTGATGGACTTTGCCTTGCTGCCTGACAGCAAAACTGCCCAAGGTGATGCAGCACAGACTTGTCTGGTGCCATCTCTCCAGTGACTGGGCATCTGTGGGAACTCAGGTCATGGGCAATGTGATGGGACATCTAGGTGCTGGAAGGCTGAGGTTCCTAAAGGATAAGGGAAAGGCAGCCCTCATGTTGGGAAACCTCCATAGGCAGGAGGGTGCAGTGGGACAAGCCCAGGAGCTCTTTAACCCCAAGGCTGAGCTCGGCACCACAATCTGAGGTAGGCCAGTCAGTCTCACCTCAGTGCCTGGAAAGATAATGGAGCAGATCCTCCTGAAGACTCTGTTAGGGCACATGGAAAACGAGGAGGTGGTTGGTAGCAACCAGCATGGCTTCACCAAGGGCTAATCCTGTCTAACGCACATGGTGGCTTTTTATGATGGGGTCAAGGCATCGGTAGATAAGGGAAGAGCCACTAATGTCACCTTTCTGGACCTGTGCAAAGTGTTTGACACTGTCCTGCATGACATCCTGGTCTCTAAACTGGAAGGACAAGGATTTGATGGATGAACCACTCAGTGGATAAGGAATTGGCTGGATGGCCCCTCTCAAAGAGTTGCGATCAATGGCTCAATGTCGAAAAGGAGACCTGTGATGAGTGGAGTCCCTCAGTGATCGGTGCTGGGACTGGGGCTGTTTAACAGCTTTGTTAGTGACATGGACAGTGGGATAGAGGCATCCTCAGCAAGTTTGCTAACGACACCAAGTTGTGTGGTGGACATACTGGACTGAAGAGATCTATCCATAAGGACCTGGACAGGCTGGAGAGGTGGGTCCAGGTCAACCTCATGAAGTTCAACAAAGCCCAGTTCAAGGTCCTGTATCTGGGGCGGAGCAATCCCAGGCACAACTCCAGGCTGGGTGATGAGTGCATGGAGAGCAGCCCTGCAGAGGACTTGGGGGTGCTGGTTGATGAAGCTCTGAATATGAGCTGGCAATGTGCCCTGGCAGCCCAGAAAGCCCCAACCATGTCCTGGGCTGCATCAAAAAATGAGTGGCCAGCAACTCAAAGAAAGTGATTCTGTCCCTCTACTCTGCTCTTGTGAGATGCCACCCGGAGCTCTGCATCCAGCTCTGGAGCCCCCAACATAAGAAGGATGTGGATCTGTTGGAGAGGGTCCAGAGAAGGCCACAAAGATGATCAGACAGCTGGAGCACCTCTCCTGTGAGGACAGGCTGGAGAAGAGAAGGCTCTGGGGAGACCTTAGAACAGCCTCCAGTACCTCAAAGGGCCCTACAGGAAAGCTGGGAAGGGACTTGTTATAAGGGCACCTGGTATTAGGACAAGGGGCAATGGTTTTAAACTAGAGCAGGGGAGATTTAGATTAGACATTAGGAAGAAGTTCTTTACTCTGAGGGTGGTGAGACACTGGAAAGGGTTGCCCAGAGAAGCTGTGGAGCCTCATCCCTAGAAGTGTTTACAATCAGGCTGGATGAGGCTCTGAGCAACCTGCTCTGGTGGGAGGTGTCCCTGCCCATGGCAGGGGGTTTGGAAGTCGATGATCTTTAAGGTCCCTTCTAACTCAAGCCATTCTATGATCTGACTTGGTTTATTTGGGAAAGAGATCTACCTACCCACAACCCAGCACCAGGGAAGCAAATCAGAAGTGAGGAGCACCTGGAGATATTTGCCTGGAAAATGCTTGCAAGAAAGACATGCTGTGAGCGCCCAGGGTTGCTTGTCCCTGTCCCCAGCATCACACAATCCTGCTAGAGCTGGGGAATGGGATGTGACATGGTGGTGGCATGCTGATGAGAGCCCACCAGAGGTGGAGAACATGCTGCCACTCCAAAACAGCCAGTGTCCATAGGTGAGCACAGCACCACATTTCCAAGGGCTAATCAAAGCAGAAACTGTTCAAACTCATGACCGAGGGGACAGTGACAAACAGTGGAGGTGGCATGCCAAGAAGGGACATCACACAGAAGCTGGGAGATGGGGGAGAGCAGCGAGGTGCAGGTGGACCATGCAGGGACAAGGAGAGCAGACGCCTGAGACAGAGAGAAGAAGGAGAGGAGGAAGGGATAATAAATAGAAAGTTGTCTATACCTCAGCACCTCCGAGACAGAGGAATCGCTGTCATCAGACCTAGGGGCAGAAAATTAGCAGGATTATGGGAAAGAAACCCCAGACTAGAAGAGGCAGCAGAAGAGTCAGAGATAGAGGATTGTTATTGCATCCAAGCTAGTGCAGGACAGAGAGAAGGAGGAAGGGAGAGAAGGAGAAAGAGAAGCACATGTGGAGAACCAAGGGAGAGAGCAGAGTTGCAGGAGGGCACGTGAGGACCAGACAGCAGGTCTCCATCAGGGGACAGCAGCGCTGCTAGCAATGCTCCGAGCCAAGGGCAGCTACATGACCTGCTGCAGGGGGAGGCTGGAGCAGCATTTGGATGTTGGTGGCAGTCTGTCAGCTTCCTGCAAGCCCCCATCCCACCCTACCCCATCCTGATCCATAGTCTTTTCCAACGTTTCAAGTCTGGCACCGCCCTGTCTCCAAGTAGGGCTTAGGCAGAAGCCAGGACTGTGAGTTCCTGCAAACGGACAGCCCAGAGGGGACACACCGCAGGCAGGACAGGCAAGGGTCCAGCATGGCCCTTGCAGAGTATCTACTCCCTCATGGAGAGGAGCAGGGAGTGAAAATGATGGCAAGAGGCTCGCCCAGGTCCTGCACTCCTAACACCCAGTCACAGGACCCAGTATGTGCCATTTGCTGTTATGACGTGGGTCCCCCTCACTCAGAGCCTCCCACCCACCAGGACTTACTTATCCAAGGCAGACCCCTGGCTCTGGTTGCTTGTGAGACGAGAGAAGACATTGCGGTCGTTGCGTGGACGGGTGGGTGGAGATGAGGGAGGTGTGAAGCCAACATCTGGAGGCCTGAGCCAGGAAGGAGTAGAGGGACACATGACTTGGGAACTACTCGCCGGGCAGCTGCCTGGCACACCAGGGCCCAGCAAGAGCTGCCTGGTCCAGCCAGCATCCTTTTCCACTTGTCTGGGCCACCCAGCCTCTCTCTACCCATGTTGCCATTTCTCCAGCTCCCAAGCTTACCTGGCAGGTTGCCCACGGTCATAGGATTTTCTCCTTGTTAGAGGCGAAGTGTCTGAGCCACGGGATTGCCTGGGACTAAAGCAAGTGAAAGACCACAGTGGGTATCTACCCCCACTGCTGGGATCCCTCCACACTTAACACCCATGTCCTTCCCCAGCAGAGCAAATGGAGAAGTTGGGCTGCACTGGAGTCACAGTCATAAGACCAGAGGATGCCTCGAGTCATCCCATGAGCACAGAGGCTTTTGGCAACTCAAGTAGCCTTCAAGAAGGCTGATAACCTGGAGCAGTGAGTTTGGGACCCTCGCATGCTCCCCTCCTTTTCCTCCTCCTGGAGTACCCTTCTCCCATCTACAGAGGGTAACAACATATTCCTAGACACTCTCCACATCCTGCTGGAGTAATCTACCAGTGCTTGCTGCAGATAAGCCTGGATAGATGCAGGATTGGGCTCACCCTCATCGCCCTGCAGCTCCACAGCTTCCCAACTGCTGGCCCATGCCTCCATGAACCTCCCAATACCCAAAGACCCATCACTCCATGCTCACAAGGTACTTCCTCGCGTGGGCAAGCTGATGGTGCGTGACACCTTCTCCTTGTAATAGGGGTCTCGGATGGAGAAGCTGATCCCATCCTCCTTGATCTCCATGAGTGATGCCAAGGACTTGGTGATGTTCTTTGTGGAGATGTCCAGCGTGGGTCCTAGACACTCAGCTGACACTGCCTTCATCTGCCCTGAGAGCTTGGGCTCTCCCTAGACCAGGGCAGAGGGCTCAGGCACAGGCAGGATAGGGGGAAGGACAGCAGAAGCAGCCAGAGAGCTGTGGGGTGGAAGAGCTCATGCTCTCTGGCCACAGGAGGTTGAGTTCCCCCTGCACTGTGCTGAGATACCCGTTACACTGCTGGTTCTCCACACTCTCAGAAGATGGGACGGCCTGTGCAGAACAACAGGCGCTTTCCTCCACCTTTGCCCATAGTGGATGCAGCACTGCACAGGGACCTTCTCGGTGCCTGCTCAAAACTGTGGGATACTGGCTGGTGTGGTGGATGTCTCTCAAGTCTCTGGTGCTTCAGAGGGCCGTAGTAGTAGGAGGCCTTGGTGCCCCCTTGCCTAGAGCTTAACCCACCCAGAGACCTGCCACACATCTTTACAGAAAGCCTGGCTCTCCAAGGGTCAAACTACTGAGCAGAGGCCTAGAGCGTTGCTGAACGACACATCCATATCCCTCCCACTCCCCATGACAGGGCCACATAGAAGGGTCAACTAACCTTGAACTTGAAGTCATCCTGGCTTGCTGAGCTTTTCATGCTGAAAGACTGGGAGATGCTACAGGGAGAAGGGAGCAAAGACAGATCTTCAGTGCCAAATTCTTTTCAGAGAGCCATTTGTCACCAGCCCAACAGACTCCTTGGGTCACCCCGTTCCCCAGCACTCTTTCTCCATGGGATGACCTAGTCTTCACTCTCTGCTGATGTCTAAGAGATTTCTGTCCTCCCTTCCCAAGAGCTGGGCGCCAGAGGAAAGCTTAGGTGGGGCTTTGTTCACCCACGTCCATCTGCATGGTCCCATGGGTGTCACCAGACGATCTACCCTACTCCTGGCCTCCCAAGCCACCACCAGCTCAGGCAGTGCCAGGCTGGGCACTCACCTGCCATCTGAAGCCAGACTGAACTCTGAGACCTCCTCATCTGTGCTGGTGTAGCCATTCTCTGTGCAGGAGGAAGACAACACATCAGCAAGGTAGAGAGGACCCCATCATGCCAAGCCCTGTCTCAACGATGCAGTGGAGGGGACAGCCCTGCAGTTGGCAAGGGGGATCCTGTCCTTGTCCCTGTTGTGTAGTGGATGGAGCACACGTCCCCACCCGGCATTGTAATCAGTGCAGCCCCGGACACACTGGTCCCAGCCATAGCACCTTCAGGTTCTCCTTGAAGGGCCAGCATGGATGGACATCTTGCCCTACAGGCACAGTGCATCAGCTAAATGCACAATGCTAAAAATGCACCAGCCTTGGGTCCCACCTTGCTGGACGTTATGGATCAGGGCCTGAAGCTCAGGGTGCGACTCGGCCTTCTCCCGCAGGGCATCCAGGATGGCGTGGTTCTGCGAGGAGCCAGTCATGTCTGTCTGCCGCAGGCGCCCCTCCAGTAGGCGGATCTGGGCCTCCTTCTGTGCCACCTGCAACCCCTGGGGAAGGACAGCCATGCTGGCCTCAGGTGGGTGCCTCAGATCGCCATCACCAGGTCCCTACCCTGGCACCTTGCTCCCCATCCCAGCTGCGAGAAATCCCGTCATGGAGCCAGGTCCTGACTTGAACCCGCACCTTGTCAATGGAGGCCTTCAGGAAGTTGTCCAGCAGGAGCCGGGCTTCGGCCAGGGAGCAGGAACTGATCACCACTGAGGTGTCCGTGGAGTCCAGTTCCTCCTGAAATGTGAAGGGATTGGTGTTGGATGCAGCTTTGCCACTGGGCATGAGGTGGGCAGAATGGGTTCTGTGGCTAGCACAGCACCTCCACTGCCCTGCCAGCACTGTCCAGTTCTGACACTGGGTCTCCTCAGTCTGCCCAAGTGGCTACTGGGAAGATCTGATGATGAAGATGGCCAACAGAACCTGAAGGGCTTCTGCATTGCTACAGAAATCTTGATGCCAACGCTTAATTAGACACTTATCTGCAGACACCAGCCTCACCCTTCCAGCAGATCACACACAACCTGAAGGTCGGTGTGAACACTCTTCTTCCCCACTGATCTACACAATAGTGGGTGACAAGCAGGGACAGCACACAGCCTCCAGCCCAGGCTGCAGCCACTAGAGGGGAGCCAGGAGCTGCACAGGGTCTCTGTGACGTGTCCAGTCTCAAAGCCAGACATAAAACCCGCAGTTTCTTCTGGGAAAAGAGCCAGTCCGCCCCAGGAGGTTTCCAGCACATGAAACTCCACTAGGACAAGTAGCCATCAGCTCCCCGGGCAGGACAGAGTTTGCAGCTTCCCTGGAATGCCAGGGTGGTGGGGCACAGGGCACCGGCAGCCTGTCCATGGATGTACAAGGACCTGGTGGCGCTCCCCTCCAAAATTAACCACCTAATGAGAAGTGACTGTGCAAGCGCAGCCCCACCAAGTGTGTGACATGACTCAGAGGAGGACTCCAGGACACTCAATCTAGCTGTGGCCAAGGACACTCTTGCCTCCCAGGGATGCTCCTGCTCTCTTCCTGCCAGCTGGGCCTAGTCCAGGTGCCCACCTTGGTCTCTTCAATCTGCATGATGGTGGCCTGGCAGTCAGAAATGCTGTCGTTGATGTAGTCAATGTTGGCCCCCAGCACCTCGATCTCCTCGTTCAGCTCCTGCAGCCCCTTCTGCTCCTTGGGACTCTCTACCTGCAGTTTTGCCCTCTTGCCCAGCAACGCTTCCTGCAGCAGTGCCAGCTCCTCGCGTTTCTGGGGGCAAAGGGAAGGGGACTGGTGGTGTCAGCACAGCTGCCTCCCTCCCTGCACCCACCACTCAGCCCTCTCTCCCCAGCACCACAGTGACCTTGATGAGCCGCTCCATGTCAGCCTCCAGGTTAACTATGGTCATCCTCTGCATGACAATGTCGAAGATGCGCCGCTCCAGCGACTGCCACTTGAGGCGAGCGGTTTTGCTAAAGGTCTGGCTCACCCCCTTCTTGGGGAACTTCTTTCTACAGCCAGATGGGAGAAGAGGTACATGGGCAACTAGCCAAACCATACTTGGAAAGCTGTGCTTGCCCCAAAAGAATGCCTGAGCTCTGGCTGGCCAGGAGCAAAGGAGGCATCCGCATCATTTCTGGATCGCCCAACTTTTCCATTAGCAAAGAGATGAGCCCAGCAGAGTTTGTGCCATGGCCTTTAACACTTGTGGAAGGCCAGCACTGGCTTCAAGCCCTGGTGACAGTCACATGGTGCCAGCACAGCCTGTCACTGGGTCAGTGGTTTAACACAGGCCAAACACACAATAAGAAGCTGGCCTTCAATCTCCACCACTAGCCAAAAGCCAGACATGGGAATCTTGGGATGCCTCATTACCCATCCACACAGCCCCTGCCCTGACCTGGTGGGCCGAGCTCCATTCACAGAGGGTGAAGGTTCTCCCAGGAAGTTGTTGATTTTCCTGTTCCACTGGCGCACGATGCTGGAGACAGAGCGAGCACCGGATTCAGGCTCAGAGGAGGTGGTGCTGGCTGAGACCTCCGCGCCCGAGTCCAGCATGGTTGGCTTCTGGCTCGTCCTGCCCGCGACTCGGTCTGACATGGGCTTGGCAAGACGGCGCAGCGCTGAGACCTGCCCAGAGGAGGGGCAGAGAAGAGGGTGTCAGACAGGCATGCCCAGTCCAAACTTGTCACCATAACACCCAGGTCCCTGCAGGACCAAGGGCGACAGCTCTGGAGACCTGAAGCCCCAGGGCCCTCCCCTTTCTCCCCTGATAGCACACCCCCTGCCACCAGGCTCAGTTGCCCCAGGAAATAAGCAATTCCTCTGCTTCTCCCACCTGGTTACTGAGCCATAGAAATCCTCCCACCCTTTTGGGAAATGCACTCCCAGAGCTGGCCCTGTCTGGAGGACAGGGTGTCTCTGAACCAAGTGCTGGGGCCAGGACCCCCATGGGGAGCGGGAGATATGCAGAGGCAAATGCCCCTCCCCTCACCTCCTGGGTTTTCCTCCGCAGCACTATTTCCTGTTGCCGCTTCTGAGACTCCAGAGCCCGGATCTGAAACTGCACAGAAGAGACCGCTGGGATCCTGGCCAGACATCCCAGTGTTGCAGTCCCCAGGCTTCCACCACCAGAGCTTGTGGCAGTTACTTTGATATGAACAGTCTCTCTCCTGATTTTAACACTGAGGCTGGAGAAGCCGTGGGTGCAGCAGGACCCCGACCGAGTTTTATGAGCACCTTGGAACACCAGAGCAGGAAGACATCCACCCCCAGACAGCCCAGCTCCCCCATGCACAGGGACACCTGGCGGCACAGGGGCAGGCTGGGCTCTCACCTCCTGCCGGCGCTGCTCCTTCCTGAGCTGTGCGATCTCCCGATTCCTCTTGGTCTCCACCAGCCGCCTCCGCTGCTGCTCCTCCCGCATCTGCTTCATCAGCGCAACCTGGGATAGGAAGGGACCATGTGTTGGTGTGGGCACCTAACTGCTCCCAGGCACCCACACACCAGACAGATGTCCTGCATTTGTCACCAGAGGCAGAAAACATTTCTGAGCATCATTTCTTACAGGAAAGCTGAAGAGGGACTTTTTATAAGGGCTTGGGGTGATAGATAAGGGGCAATGCTTTTAAACTACAGAAGGGTAGATTTAGATCAGACATTAGGGAGAAGTTTTTTGTTACGAGGGTGGTGAGACACTGGAATGGGTTGCCCAGAGAAGCTGTGGAGCCTCATCCCTAGAAGTGTTTACAATCAGGCTGGATGAGGCTCTGAGCAACCTGCTCTGGTGGGAGGTGTCCCTGCCCATGGCAGGGGCGTTGGAACTCGATGATCTTTAAGGTCCCTTCCAACTCAAGCCATTTTATGATTTTATGATTCTATGAAACAAACTTGACCAGGGGATGCCCTCCCTGCCTTGGCATGTCCAGGTACCTTTGCCTTCTTCATCTCAGCCACCTCTGCCTGCAGCTTCCTCAGCTCCCGCTCATAACGAGACTGGTTCTTGAGCAGGCGAGCATGCTCCTTCTGGGCTGCCTGGAGCTTCTGCAGGTCCCGGTTCATCTCCTTCAGCCGCTTCTCATAGTCTGCTTTGATCTTGTTGGCTTTCTCCTCCGTGTAGCACTCCATGGTGCCTGAGAGAGTGAGAAGAGGGCTTTTGATAGCCACACACCCTGCCGGGAGGCACGAAGCACTACTCCCTTCCCATGCCACCAGACCCCTCCCTCACCCCTCTGCTCTGGCCCCATCACAGGCTGGGGTCTGGGGGCACCCACTGGAAAAGATGGGTTAGGGCTCAGCACATCTCATGTGTTGTTCAAGGCTATAAGAGGCTTTGACTGGCCACCCTTTCCAGTCACCTCTACAGCTGACTAGTCCCACTCCCACAGCAAGACAAGCAGGGTCCCAGGGCCTCACACAGGGGCAGGGGGATGGCAAAACTCTGTCAGAGACAGCATTGCATGCAGGGGGTGGATGCTTTGGCTCTGAGTCAGCTGGGCAGGAGCAGGGATTGGGATGCAATGGTGCAGAGGTGGTATCCCACAGGTGAGGCAGTTCTCACTGAGGTTCTGCAGGACTCGGTCCCGCTCCAGCTGAGTGTCCCGAATCTTGTTCTGCAGCAGGATCAGCTTCTCCTCATACTGGTGCTTGAGGGTCTGCAGGCGCCGCTGACTGTTCTCCAGCTCATCAATCAGCTTCTGCTTGATCTCTATCTCACAGGTCAGATCTGCCAGGTCGGCCTGGAAATTCACAGCTGGAGACCAGTGGGGGGACAGTCAGGCTGCGAGGGACGGGGGAGCATCGCTCCCACAACCCCGTTGAGCCACAGCACAAGGAGAGGGCAGAGGGAGCTGATGGGAACCCACACCACTGGAGAGCGGCTGAACCCCAAAAAGTGTTGGAGACTCCCTACAGCAACCCTGGTGCTTTTCCAAGCCCTGCAGAGGAGATGTGGCTGGGGCATCC
Organism: Baryphthengus martii; assembly: GCA_013396935.1. Lineage (NCBI taxonomy): Eukaryota > Metazoa > Chordata > Aves > Coraciiformes > Momotidae > Baryphthengus > Baryphthengus martii. The sequence goes on from VWZK01014557.1 coordinate 502,801, forward strand.
CAGCACTCTCCATTCCCAGGACCAGAGCTCAGTGCCAGGAGACACCAGCAAATGCACCCCTGCATCCTGGGCTCCACGTGTAGCTCCGCACTTTACCCTTCTCCTCTGCATCTGAGTCTGAGTCCACCAGGCTCTCTTCACTGCCTGAGTCTTCATCTTCATCCTCTCGTCCATCCTCTTCCTCACAGCCACTCTCGTCCTGTTCCTCCTCCTCTTCCTAAGAGATGAGTGCCTGACCTCAGCTTGCAGTAGGGCCCTGCCCTTCTGTCCGCAGCTCTCCATTCCTCCAAACACGAGCTCACTCCACAGCAATGGGCTGCGGCCTCCACAATGGGACCCAGCCTCCCACACAGGATACCTAGGAGCTGCAGCACCATTTCTGGACCCCCACTGTTGAGAGGAGCAGTTCTGTGCCCCATCCATCCTTGCATCCATTCCCTCCCAGATGAGTAGCACTGCATCACCCAATCCCCCTTCACCGACAGTTATGAAACCAAGCCCAAACACATGTGGGCTCCTTGCTCCACAGCAGGGCTGACGGGGAGCATACAGCTCCCCACTACTCCAGGATGGAGTCCTCAGCTCCACAACTCCTCCAGCCTGCTTGCAGGGCCAGGCTGGGCTTGCTTCCTCTCCCACAGGGGACAATGACAATGCTTCACACTCAAACACCCAACTCAGTATGAGCATGATGCCTGCTCACCTCTTCTAATTCATTCTCATCCGTCTCCTCCCCATTGTCCTGCTGTAGTTTCTGACGCTTCTTAAACGCTTCCTTCTCTGGGCTGAGGGAAGAGTAGAGGGGTGCTGGTGAGTCCCAGCGTGGGGGAGCCCAGGGATGGCTCCTGCCCCCCTTGCCTTGTACTTTTGGAACCTTTGGGGAAAACAGCCTCTGGTATCATGTGGTGGGTGAAAAGGAGACGAAATACAAGGGAGCACTGGGACAGGGATGCAGGGGTCTGGGCTCTGTCTTGGTGCTCTGGCTTTAGCACGCATGAGGGAAGCAGGACCTCACAAAGACAGACAGGGACTGACAACCAGCCTTCCCCTTCCCAACACTGCACAGCAGCTGCCTTCACCTTTTTCTCAGCTGCCTCCTCTCTTTCTTTTTCAGGCGCTCCAGGTCCTGCTTGGCGCGTTGGAGGACATCAGAGGCCTCCGTCTCCGCCGGAGCAGCAGGACTGCAGAGGCCAGCCAAGCCAGATGCCGGGGAGGAGCCCATGGAGTAGGGGGGGCGGGCAGAGACACGTGAGAGGCTACGACGAAGAGACTCATTCATGGACTCACTCTCCAGGAGCTTCGTCCTAGAGATTGGAAACAGGATGTGGTCAAAGAGGGGACATCCCATTGTCCCTGGAGAAGGGGATCCTGCCTGGTTTTAGGATAGTGTGAGCCAGAGCTAAAGTCACCACAAAACTATTCTCATTCATGTTGGGTCAGAAGGTCAGGATGCTTGCTGCAAGACAGGGTCCCAGGACCACGCAAGACACTGGGATGGACCCAGCTTTGGGAGGCCAGCAGTCCCTGGGAGACATCAGGCACTCTCACCAGGATCTTCCCTTCTATCAATGGCCACACAAAGGAAAACAATGGCCAAATCACTCCCCAGCACCAAGGCTAGGACTCCTACAGCCCCAGTGAAGTTAGCTGCTACTCCATCAGGGCTTATGACTCACCCTGTGACACTGGAGGCTGTGAGCTGTGAGCCACACCTGGGCTCAGACCCCACCACAGCACCCACTGGCCCAGCAATCCAAGTGACTCACACGCCTCCTGTGCCAGGCTCACCTCAGCTCCTCAATCTCCCGGATGTAGTTCTGGATGAGGGCACCAATGGCTTCATTACTGTCACCTGGAGGAGGAGAGGCGCACGGGGTTCTGGACAAGACGTAGGCAGCACCCATCCCAGCTACGCCAACTGGACTGACCTCACCAAGCCATACCCTAGCCCAGCCTCACCTGCCTTGGTCAGCATCAGATTGGCCTCCTGGCTCATGAGATGGGTGACCCTGCTGTTGATAGCATCGATAGCCTCTTGCATGGCCTTCACCCGCATGCGCAGAGTGCTATTCTCCTTCTGCAGCATGGCGTTCTCACGGAAAAGGTCGCTGTAGCTCTCTGAGCCATCCTCCCCAATGACCCGCTTGCCCTGTTGGGACAGAAGGGGAGTCCCTGAGTGCAGGGTGAGCTGGGATATGGGGTCCACCACTGCATCCCTGGGGGCAGTCTCAGCCACCAAAGCAGGCGCAGGGAGAAAACTAAGGACCAGGAAGGCCTGAGCTCAATAGGCAGAGGGTAAGACTTCTCCCTGCCTTAGCATCCCAAAGAGACTTGCCCAGGGTCCTGCCTGTAGCAGGGCAGGAGCTGAAGCCTCATCTGTTAAGCCTCCTGACCTCTCCTAGCAATTACCCTATCAATAGGGACAGAGGATGGCAGGCAGGAGGATCTTTCCAGCCAAAACTTCCCCAGTTCAAACATGAGGAGGAAGCTTTCTGCTCCTGCCTCCATTCCACCTCTGGAGGCTTGCTCAGCCACTCACCGCCTTGTACTCCATCAGCTCCATCTGCAGGCGGGCAATCTCAGCCCGCAGGGCACTGATCTGCTGGCTTGTCTTGTCCTGGTTCACCACCACCTTGTTCTTAATGTTGCGAGCGCGATTGGCATACTTGAGTGTGTTCAGGGTCTCCATGAAGTCCCGGTCAGATGGACTCACACAGGCAATCATGATGGTTTGGCTTGCGGAGGTGAAGGTCAGGATGAAAGGACAGTTTCTCCCACCCTGCGCCAACTCAGTACCTGGAAATCTGGGACCCAACACAGGCCACATGCCCCTAGACACCCATTCCAGGCCCTGCTGTGTTTTATAATGAAGGTATAAACTGAGTTCAATTCCTCCCACAGCCAGAGCACCAGCAAGACTCCATAAGCAACACATCGAAGAGCACTGAGCAAAGCCAACCTCCACCAGCCAGCCACTACAACCCAAGACTGCAGGGGAAGGATGTGCTCTTTGGAGAAGTATGCCCAAAGCAGGCGAGGAATTCAATCCATCCCATGCTGGGCAACACCACCTGCCAAGTCTCAGATCTGCAAGGGCTCCAGAGTGCTTTGCACCAGCTAATTCTGCTGTAGCTGGATAATTGTGCCTGGAACTCATGAGGAGCCAAGGTCTTCACATCTAAAAAGTCAGGCACTGTTTGCCAGGGGCCATCCCCTCCCTGCAAGGCATTTGAGTCCTGAAATAGCTCCTACATGGCTCCACAGTCCTTCAGCCATATTTGTGGGGGAATAGCCCCTACAGTCCTGTCCCAGGGCTTAGCCCCAGTCTGGGACCCTCTTACCTGTTGCCCCCAAGGGAATCCTGCAGCAGGCGAGTGAGTTTGGAGTCACGGTAGGGCACATGTACAACTTTCTTGCTCTGGTCTCCAAGGGCACTAATGACATTCCCCAAGGCCAGCTACCAACACAAAGGAAAGGTCCCCACAAATTGAGCCCATGCTGAGAATTCAGTTGTCACACAGCCAGCATGTCCAGCCTAAGAAATGTGCTTTGGTTTGGGGTGCAAAAGGTGCAGGCATGGGGATTCCCCTGCCAGTCTCAGCATTTGCCCCCCTACCCTGGGCTGTACCTCTCCCACATGCACCAAGGGGCACCCTTGTGCCCAGCTGCATCCCTCCCTCTAGTGCTGCCCTCAGCAGCAAAGCTGTGCCCTCATCACCGGTACTTTGGATTGTGCATACTCTTGCCTACAGGGACAGGTATCATAAACTCAGCAGAGAGCAGCAACCCCAACAGCACAGAGCAGCTTCAAGCAGGACGCAGAGGTGTCCTAGGCTCCCCTAGGCAGGCCCTGCCTCCACCCTCCCCATGCGTGCTGGTGCCCGGGGCCATACCAGCCCACAGTTGATGGAGATGCCTTCCTTTGCTCTCTCGCCGGTAGCACCCGTTCGCTTCAGCCTCTCTGAGCCAGCCAGGTCTACGAAGTGAAACTTGGCCGTGAGGGTCTCGTACTCGGTGGTGGGCTGGGCTCCATCCGGAAGGCCAGTCACCTGTGGCCAGGCACAGATGGAGATGGTCACCACCATGGACCCAGAGCGGGCAGGAGCTCCCTTGGCTACACTCAGACATCAGCAAAAGCCTGAGCGTTCACCCTTCACACCCAGCCCTCAAGGATGGGAGAGAGGATCCCAATAGCAGCTTGATCTGGGCCATCCCTTGGACCGGACCATTCCTGCCTTGGATGGGGCTGCTCCAGGGCAGACCTGAGCTCCCATTAAATGCTGACTTTGGCTATGATTGGAAAGAAGACAAAGCCCTGCCTCTCTCTGCAGGACTTCAAACACTCTCCCCTTTCCAAGGGACCCACACATGTTGCCTGGGTATCAGACCCAGGAACAGCCCAACCATGAGGCAAGATCACAGCTCACCAGCTCCGGGCGGGTACACACTCTCATCTGGCACAGGTGGATGGTGAAGATAGCGTGGGACCGGGAGCTCTGCACGTTCATCTGGGTGCTGGCAGTGGTGCGGGAAAGAGCCCCCTGTTTTAGGCACTGGATCAGCTACAACGACATGGGGCAGGGAAGAATGAAACCTTGAAGCAGTCTTCTAGGGAGTCAGGACAGCACCCTGCTGTGGCCCAGAGGGTACGTCAACCTCTCCCTGCACTGACTGGTGGCTGCTCTGTCCCACCCCAAATGAGATCCCCCCTCACCTGGCTGTCCTCATACACCATAACCCTGGTTGGTGGGCACCCAGATGCCACTCTCCTCTATGTCTTCCTCATCCCACACCCACCTCGTCCTGTGAGCTGATGAGGCGTGATGTGACTCCTGTGGTATAGATGCTCCCACTGGCATCCTCATGGATTTTGATGTTGGATTTACGGTGGCGTGCGTCAGGGTCACGGGCACTGTCAAAAAGGTCCAGGATCTCCTCGTTGTAGAGCTGAGTAGGGTGAAAGTGGGTATGGGATGAGTAGTAATGAGCAGGAGGCTGCTAGAGCCCAGCATATTGGGACTAGCAGGAGATGCTCTCTGACATCCTGCTGCTGCAGTCCTGAGAGTCAGAGGCTAGGTTGTGCAGCTCGGAGGCGCGTAAGTGTTCACACGTGGGCACGTGTGCGCTCAGGCACAGCTGACCAGGAGAGCTGGTGTGCGTGCAAGTGTAGGAGAGGATGCACCAGCACGGAGTGCAGATAGGAGATGATGCACAGGCAAGCTCTGACCTGTGTGCATGGGTACCCAGCTAGGACAGGATGCCCAGCAGGAATGGGTTGCATGCACACATGAGCACACGCGTGAGCGCAGGCATGAGCACATGTGCCTGCCTGCCCTGTGAAGCTCTGAGCTGCAGCCTGAATTGGTTCCAGCTGCCCAGCCTTGTCCTGTCCTGTCCCTGGCCTACACAAGCAGCTGTGTGGGAACCAGGACACTTTAAGAGCCCTGTCCCCAGAGCCTGAGTGGATACCCGGGAGCTATGCATCCCCCCAGCCTTCTCTCTCAACCAGGGAGCTCTGGCCACACGAGCCAACAAAGCCCCTCTCCCACCACAGCTCCCTGAGGTCATCTCTGCCATGTGGAATGGGGAGAAGAGGGACTAGGGAGTGCTGGACAAGCAGGGAAAACCCTGAGGATCCAGAGCTGACAGAAAATGCCCCTATCCATATCTTGACCCTGCATCATCCTCTCTCACCCTGGGGTGGAAGGACACCCTTGCTCATCTGCCCCCCTCCCTCCACTTCTCAATGTCACACGTCACCTTCTTGCACCCACGTCTCAGTGCAGAGAGCAGGGTCACCCAAGGACTGCAAGCTCCTGGCCAGCAGAGCGGATCAGACTAATCTGTCCCTGGGCACCCCAGGTGCAAACAGAGTCCCCAAGAGTTTAAAACCCATAGCCTGCACCCAGGAGAGTCACAGGACCGGGATCAACAGAGCCAAATCCTGTACCGCTACTGGGACAGAAGGTTGGTGACCCATGTTTGATGAAGCCACGTGCCCATGCTGGCACTGAAGAGTCATTATCACCACACAATCCTTCCTGAGTTGCCTGGATAAGGGTGACTGTAGTACAGGCCTTGGCACAGCAGCCCAAAAGCTCCTGGTTTGATGCCCACGGTGGATCAGTGAGCAAAGCCCTTAACAGGCTCCAACAGCCTTGGTCGCCAGGTAATGACACAAAAGGTTTTTGCTCTCCCCACACACAACAGGACCCTTCACAACTCTTCAAGCCCACCTCAGCTGGCAGATGCCCTTGGGGCTGCCAGTGTCCCACTGGGCATGACTGGCCAGGGGAGTGCAACCATGACCCGCTTTGAAACACCACAGAGGAAACCTTCTTCCCATCCTCCACCACAGCCACTGGACAAGAATCCGTGAGGCTGTTTTGAATGCCAAAACCACCAGAGGTCAGAGGTGGTGAAGAGAGAGAAAGGCTATAGGAAATCCCCACGCTGGTTTGACCCCCTGTATAGTCACTGCTACCCACCCCTGCCAGGTGTCACTGGGGTTGTGCTGGACCTCTTGGTTTGTAGAAATGCTTCCGAGGATGGTCTGGGTCAGAGGCAGCACAGGGATCTCCTCCCCAGTGTCCATCCTTTGTGTGTTCCAACCCCAGCTAACAGGCCACCCAGCTCCTTGGGGCAGTGTCAGGTCATTGCAAACTGAGTGTGACAAACTGAGGCAAGGGAAACTACAGCTGGAGAGCTGGGGATTTCCTAGAGAGCAGATACGGGGCGGGAAGGGAAAGGGAAGTGTGTCACATAGGGTGAAGAGACAGACATTTGTCTCAAGGCCACTACCTAACCCTGTAGCCCAGGGAAGGCAGGACTATGTCTCAGCCCCAACATTCTCCAGCAGGGAGAAAACCTGACAAGGTTCATTCCCCAGAAGGACTTCAGAATAGGCAGGAAATTGTCCTCGTTTCCAGACCAGCCTACAGGTCCCTCAGAGTGGATACCCACGAGGCCAAGGATGTATGGGAAGGCAGCCAGGAGCTCGGACAGGCCAAGTGGTGAGGAGGGAAGGATGTGGCTGGACACAATAGCCCCAAGGAAGCCAACAAGGTCTCTGTATGTGGAAAGCTTATTGGGAAGGATTTCTCCCATGAGGATGTTGGCCCTCCAGGCTAGGAGGTAACTTCGGACACTACTTCCCATCTCAAGACCACCTACATCTGGAGAAACCCAGCTGTGATGGCCACCAAAGCCACCCAGAGGGAAGATCACAGCATGGGGCCTCTCTACTTGTCTGTATCCTCTGGGCTGTGCCTCAGATTGGGGCACCAACCAGATGAAGGTTGTTCAGGAGCTCAGCTTCGCTCAGTACTGCCCTATGTTTTCTCACCAGGACCTTAAACCAGTTCCCATCATTAACTTCTTTGCACTTTCAGCCCAGGACTAGCCCCCAAGGAAACTGCTGCAGACACACAAGGTCCACAGGCTTTCTGGGACAAACTTCTCCAGAAAAAGAAACAGTTAACAGAAGAGGCTTTTGAAATGGAGAGGCTAAAGCAGAGGTGGGAGAGGATGCAATGAAGCATTCTCAAGGTCAAAGGTGCAGCAAAGGACATGGGAAATAATCCCCACAATAATAGAACTTTTTCCTCAACTTGTTTCACTGGGAATGCTGATTCAAACTCAGGGGAGCAGGTATGCCACTATCCTCAACCTCAAATGGGAGTAAGCAAGCCCAGAGCCCACTCAATCTCCAGGAGACCAAGGCATAAGCCCTTTCCGTATGGGGTGGGCTCCCTGTCGCTGACAAAGTGCCACCTCAGTTTGTGGCCGTTATGAGGTCAACAACATTCAGGTGCTTTGAGTCTCCTTTTCTTTTACATGTGTCCCTGGCCACACACCTCCATGCCCAGCACAGCCACGGAGAAGCCAGGACATGGAAGACTCAAGGAGCCCAGGACATGGGAGCTCAGCAAAAGACAGGGCAGAACCATGGTGTCACCCACACCTGCTGTTACTCACCTCCAGGAACTGGGCGCTGACTTTGAACTCGGGTGCTGCCATGCCCTGACTCTGTGCCGTCCGCTTGCGCTCCTCAATGCCACTGAAGAGGTGACCAATGGCCCGTGGGATGATGCCCTGCTCATCCTCAGAGGTGTTCACGTCAAAGCCGGTGCCCATGGTGTAAGTCTTCCCTGCACCAGTCTACAAAGAGGCAGTGAGGGAGAAGCTGGCCCTCCCTGGCTCAGCTCCCTGTGTACCCGCTGTGCCCCACACCTTCCCCTGCCACCTCAGGCTCCCCAGATGCCTCTGCTGAGCCTCCCTGATCCCCACCACCCCCCTGCCCTGCCTCCCTCTCTTCTCACCTAAGGCCACCTCCCTGCTCCAGTTCTCATCCAACCCAGGGACAAATCTCTGTCTCCTCCACACCTAGAAGCTTATACACTCCTCACTTTCACTAACCTCTACCTGTGCCGTCTCAGCAACCCCAGCACCCAGTGCTGCAGGAAAGCCCAACGTCCATGCCAGAGCCTAGGGAGCGGGCAGAGCATGTACCTGGCCATATGCCAGCACGGTGGCATTGTAGCCCTCAAAGCAGCCTTCAATGAGCTTGCCCACACACATTGTGTAGATCTGCTCTTGCCATGTGTCCAAGTCAAAGACAAAGTCGTAGGTGAAGGCCTTGTCCTTTCCCAGCAGCACCTGAGGCTCGCCGGGCGTCACTGAGGTGCAGATGTGACATCCCTCTATTTTCTCTTTGGACAGCTGGGGACGGATCCTGCAGGAAGAGAAGTGGGGTGAGGGCAGCCTCGAGGCTCACGCCAGTCTTGGGAGACACAAGCCTGGTCCTGAGGATGCCAATGTGTCTCATGCTGGAACGGTGGCTGCATCTCTGCCCGCAGAGTGGAGCAAATGGTGCAGGAGAAGATTCAGTTCCTGTCCCAGAGACAACTCTGATCGGTTTGTGGCTGAGAAAAGAGATTAGTGCATCCCAGCAGTGCCACCAGCCACCTCCGTGGCCAAGGCAACAGGCAGGGCCGGGTACCCACGGCACAGGCAGGGCTGGTAACTGCACAAAGCCTGCACTTAAAACTGCCCTTGTCCCAACAACTGAACATGTCCCAGCAGGGCCCGTATGGGACCAGCCAGCCTCCCCAGACCTATGCTGGCTTGTTCACCACAATGACCCCGGCCAGACAGGGAGCTCTGGGCTGCACGTACTCACTGATCAATACATCGAAGCAGCCCTTCTGGGGCCTGCCAGGGTACAGGCAGGCGGCTGGGATGTGCTGCCGCCAGCTGTGCTTGTTTGAGAGGCAGAAATATCCAACAGCAGCTGCAAAGGCTTGAAATGCAAAATGCAAAAACACGACAGACCCAGCATCAAAACAACTGTCTACACCAAACCACCGCCACAGCCGGCTGGGGCCCTGGACTCAGCAGATGGGAAGGGGACAGGCAAGGCTGCTGGCTCTGCCAGCATGCACCACCCACCCGCTGCATCCTCCCAGGAGACACGGATGCAGAATGTCCCAACCCACGCTGGCACAAGTCAGGGCTGCAGCAGCTCTGGCTTTCGGTGGAAGTGCCAGCTGTGGTAAGCTGGTCGGTCCCAGGGGACTCATGGGGAAAGAGAGAGCACAAAGCCAAGCACCACAGCCAACAGCTCTCATTAGAGCTAATGAGTGCACAGCTCCGGCTCCTCTCCCTGGGTGCTTCATAAACACAGCTATTAATTCCCCCGAAGCCGCATCGCTGGTGAACCAGCGCAGCAGTCGCAGCAGGTACTACGTGGATCAGGGCTCTGCACAAGCCATTGCTCCTCGCCAGCTGGGCCGGTGGCAAGTAAAGCCTGGAAGGGCCAAACCCCACCTTGTCTGGCGGGGGAGAGGGTGTCCTCGGTGGGACAGGAGCAGCGCGAGCCTCTCGCTCACTCTGCCAGGAGTGGGTGCAGCAGACGTGTGGGAGCCACTCTGTGTGGCTGGGGGTATATTTAGCTCGGCAGCCACAACAGAAAGCAGCTTCTGATGTGCTCTGCCCTAGACTCGCTCCTGCCGCCTTCCCAGGGTCCCACCCTCCTTAGGAAAATTAACACTAGCTTTAATGACTTTTTGATCAACATAAGGTTCTTTCCCTCCTTCCCACCCAGACTTTCTCGACAACAGTGGCCCCAGGGAACAGCAGAGGAACAAGTGGTACTTTTGGAAAGTTTTTTCCTCACAAGAAAAATGAGAACAGGATTTTCAGTAAAGATTTCTTCTCTCCCCCTCCCTCTCCCAGGTGATTAAATATGTGCATGTGGGTTTGGAAGAGGAGATGAGCAGCAACATTAGAGGAGCGCACACATGAATTTTCCATAGGACACTTGGGGAACCACCTCAAGCTTGGCTATGCTGGGCTGTTCTAGCTGTCCACACACCGACAACAATGTCTCCTCCATTCCCCAAACCTCGCTGTCCAGCCAGTTCTGAGTACCCGAGGGACCCATCGCTCACCCTGGCTCTCACAGTCAGGGGACCTGTGATAGCTGGAGGGCACCCAGGTGCCAGTCCTCACCATGCTTCTCCATGCTCTCCCATCTGCCCAGGGTGACTGGAGATGTAGGAACCCCCAGGAGGGTCCTGCTCTCCAGGCAGTCATCGTCACATCACTTGGGGCTGCCCTTGGAAGCTGCTGTCAGCTGGTGTGCAAACACTCTGGACTCCTGCTACAGGAGCAGGACAAGAGGAACAGAAGGGCAAGGACGAGTGGCAGGAGCCACAGCACTGCAGGGACGGTGCACAATTGCCACCCAACATCACAGATTTACATGGCCACCAAGAGACATCACAGATGGTTTCTCCAGGCCAGTGCAGCTTCTCTTCTTACTCCCCAGCATCTGATAGTCCCAGCTCTTCCATATCCGGCGGTTCCATCATTGCCCTCCCAGGAGGAACATCAACATGTCAGGCAACATGAGACCCTAGTTGGGCTAGGTAGGTGTTCACACGTAGTTCAAGTCATGCCCAAGCACCACAATAACCCCTTCAAACAGAATCATTTAACTTGGAAAAGACCTTTAAGATCATCAATCACTACTGCTGATCAGGTCTTTTTCTGTCAGGCAGCTTTCCAGCCAAACATGATCTAAGTATCTGAAGACCCAGTACATGGGCTCTCCAGTCCTCAATCCCACCAAGTGATGCTGGGGAAGCTAGTAGTGCTCGCCATGCTCTGCCTCAGTTTCCCTGCTCTGCAACAGAGAACAGTAACTTTGGTGGCCATAAAGTCACCATCTGAGTGTGTTCTGACACTCCTTGTTTCTACCTCTACCAAAAAGACACTATCTATGTCCTGTCTGTCCATGGGTCTGCAAGAACTGGACGTGATGCTGCCAGGGCCCAACCTGTGGGATGATGGAGCTGCTCCATCACCTACATCTGGACACAGCCAGCCAACCTGCCCTGCATCTGGTCATGGACCAAGAGCCAGAGGACAGCTTGTGCCCAGTACCAAGGCCCATCGCAGAGCCAAACACACTGGGGTGTCCTGTCCTAAAGGACACCCACAGGGAGCCTGACTGATCCCCTGGGAGCCCATGGCACAGACTCCTATGGTTACATGGCAATTAGGGACTTATCTGCTAAATAACAACAAAAGTAAACGAGCACTTAACCAGAGGAGGGCTGCCTCACCCCATCAGTGGCCAGCCAGGAGCAGACCAGAGCCCCAGCTCCACTGGGCAGCCTGTGCCCAACTGTCCCCACACTGGCACAGGTGACTGCTTCTCCTTAAAGCTGGTGTGGGGAGGCCACAGGCTGACCTGGGACCAGCAAGATGATCTGCACCAGCTGATAAACCAGCCTCTGCACAGGCAACACACCCTGGGAGGAGAGAGTCAGCAGGACCGCAGGGGCATTAGGAGCCTGGCCTCATGCCCAGCTCACTGTGAAAGGATGGTGACAAGTGACCAAGTGTCCAGGACAGAGCTGTATGGTCCTGGCTAAGTGCTCCTGCCGAACAAACCTGGCCGCTTCCCAGCCCCAAGCACCCGGCACACAGGATTGGAAGGCAGATGGACACACAGAGACAGAGACAGGGGCAGGGGTGGAGACCGCTCTTTCCTTTCGCAGCTCTCACTGGGGTAATGACAGGCAGCATGGCAGGAGCCTGCCTGCTCCAGCATCAGCATCCAAACCCGGTGGCATAAGTGGCACATGTGCCAGGCAGAGCTCGCAGCTGCACGGGGACACAAAGGGGACCTCGGCTGGGAGCCTCTCCATTGCTCTCCTTCCCTTCTCTGCCAGGCTGGCAGGCTGTGAAAGCACCGTCTCAATGGCTGGGCTGCCAGGACGACCAAGCATCTGAGAGGAAGAGGGGAGTGGGTCCTGCACCCTGAGAGGCAGAAGCTTCGACAGCAAGCACAAAGGCCTAGTTGTTCAGCGCTCCTGCCCTATGCCAGCATTTGGTCGGTGTGGGGGTGCTGGGCAAGGCTGGGAACCGAGCACTGGATGGGCTACCGCAGGGCAGGCAGCTCCCACGGGCAGCTCTCGTAGGGCTGGCTCGGGGTTCCCTCAACCCCAGCAGGAGCAGTCCCCCTGGAATGCTGCCAATCCCAGCATCTTAAGCCTTGAAACCAGTGGAGGGGATGGAGTTCACCACACCAGGCTCAGCCAGTGTCCCCATGTTAGGGCTGCATCCACCAGCAAACACCACCATACTGTCTCTCAGCGCGCAGGTGGGCTCCTTCCTTGCACAAGAAGGCACAATTCAGCTGACATGGACTGCCGGGTTCATGTGCTCCTGTTTCTCCCCTGTTCCCTGCCTCCTCACCCAATTCTCTCAGTTCCTCTCCTCCCAGCCCACCGCTATGGCGAACCTAAGGGCGTCCAGAGCATCCTTTGGTCCTCAGCCCTTTGCCAAAGTTGTGGCAGCACGCCCTCCTAGCCCTCCTGCTCACAGCAAGATGTGTGACAACTCCCACCCCACTGAACTGCCTGCACCCACAGCCAGGCACACTCTGAGCTCCCTTCAGGCCACATCGCCCTGCTGAGGCACAACCAGCCCTGGGGCAGAGTGCCCACTCCACCTGGCACAGCCTGGCAGGAGAGGATGGGAACGGGGGCAGAGGGGATGCAGCCCTTCCCAGCCTTCCCACCCAGCATTATCCACCTCAAATGGGCTATCCCAGCTCCCCAGGGAGGCCGTGCACACACACACACACACCCCCCACTAACATCTGTCAGCACTGGTAGGGGTCTGCAGGGCAGCTGCTCCAGATCGGGAGTGTGGGCAACCCCTCAGCTGCAGCTGCCTTTCGCTGCCTTTGAACTGCAAATGGGTAGAGTCTGCCCTGACTGCAGCAAGGAGATCTTGTCCCTCTGAGACTGCTCTAGGAGGGTGGGTGGGTGCCTGCAGACCTCCTGCAAGGAGCCATTTCTCTCCCCTGCCAAGGCCTGAGCCAAAGAGGCCGCCCAGCCAGGCTGTTTTCCCAGGGAGCTGAGCCAGATAGCTCCACAGCATTTTCCCTCTCTGTGCCAGGCCCCAGAGGCTCAGAGCCACTAGCTCTGGTCCACTCCATCTCCACAGGAGCACGGCTGCCCGCTGCAATGAGGTCAACTTCTGCAGCAGGTGAGGGACATGGGCACTGCTCCTGCCCAGCCGCAGGCACCGCTGCTGCTGGGGACTGGCAGAGGCTGGAGCTGGCAGGCTTCAGCCAGCCACTCAAGGTGGCTGCTGGGGATGTGCCTGACAAGGCAGGTGAGCTGGGCAAGCCCAGGCAGCACCCAGCTCTGCTCTCCACATGCGTCCTGCTCCCATCCTCATTCACTCCCTGCATCACCTTCGTTCAATTGTGCCACTCCCCTCATCACCTGCATTTATCCCATTCCCCTCCCCACCCCCGCCATGACCTTGCACTAATCCCACTCCCAGCCCTGCATCACCTATGCTTGTCCCACTCCTGACCCCACCCACATCCCCGCATCGCCTGCATTCCTCGCTCCCATCCCCACTCCCCCCATTGCCCCATCTCTGCTCCCTGAGTCACCCATGTTCGTTCTGCTTATGCTCCCTCCAGCCTCCCCAGCATTGGAGCTGCAGGAGCATCTGACAGACAGCCCAGACTTGCGTGTAGCCTATCTGCCAGCCTCGCTACCTCCTCTGCTCCCTACCCCAGATCTTCTCTGCCCCAAACCTGCCCTCCATGCTTCACTGCTGCCCCGCGATCCCACCCAGCAGCAGACAACATCCAGAAGGAGAACAGTTCTAACACTGACCTGTGCTCCCCTAGGACATCCTATGAGTCAAGGATGCCCTGGGCATTATAAACTAAACAGGCAAGGCAGTGTGTGGCACACAGGGTGCAGCAGTACAGGGCACTCACCCTGGCCAAGAAGCTCCCCAGGCAGCCAGGTTCTGCCAGCATCACCAGGGTAAGATCAGAGCAAAATACTCCAGGTTTTCCCTTATCTCCAGGTCAATGCAGCAAGCACGAGGCTGCCCACCCTCAGCAACCCAGGTCTCAGCTCAGCATGGCTTGATCTCATGCAGGGATCTGCCTCCTTGCCCACGAAGGAATGTCCTGGTCCCATTTCTCCATGAGCATGGGGATCCCAGGAGAGCACCAGCTGTCAAGGGCTGGCTGTTTGCAGACAGGTTGCTTTGGATCCAAATCAAGACAAAGTTAAGCATTTAATTACTGAGGCAAGGGAGCGGGTCAGCAATCAGAGAAAATTGAATCAGGCTCGCCAGAGACTGCCAGGTCTGGGCAGCAAATGCTCCAATTAAGAGATATAGTGATCCACCTCCCAGCAGGAAGGAGCACAACACATGAAAGCACCAGGCTCAGCATGCCAAACACCCCTAAAGCCCAGGGTGTCACAGCCAGCACATCTGGACCAGCACCAAGGGCAAGATGGAGCTCCCTGGCTGCTGGGTCCCCACTCCCTGCAGCACCAGGCAGCCTGGGAACAAGCAGGTCCACAAAGCTGGGGGGTGGGTGGAGGTGTGCTGGACACGGCTCAGTATAAGGATGTGCCTCCACCTCACATCATGTCCCAAGGAAGCAACCCCAATACAGATCCTCTACATCAATGTGTTGCCCAGCCTGCTCCCCTGTGGGGCAAACCCCACTGCCATGAATCCCAGAACCCCCTGGTGCCCCACTAATCCTCCTGCTCCAGGCTTTCCCAGGCTTAGAGAAACCTTTAAATCAGGCTTTGGCAGCCACCATGTGCTGCTTATTAGCTCTGGCAGGAGCACACTGGTGCCGAGTCACTCCATCTGCTCTGCACAGAGACCTACCACGTGTTGGAGATGAGGGATGTGCTGCCTGCATGGGGATGCAGCACCCAGAGACCCCCAGCCCAGGGCAGCAGGCAGAGACCAGCAGGGCCTGGAGGAAGCACAGGATTGTGCTTTACCTGACCTAGAGGGGAGCAGGAGAAGACTGAGTTTGTGATGTCCCTGGACTCCTCCTTCCCCATAAGCGACTGGCAATACCATCAGTTCCATGGCCAAGAGAAGAGGCTGAAAAACACCACAAGAACATGTGCAAATCACCCAGGACAGTCACTCACAAAAGGGTGCAGTGCTCCAAAACCCCAGGCAGGGTGGGTAGTGCAAGGAAACCTGCGTGGCAGCGCACACAACTCGACACACACCCCGACAGGGCCCCTGCTCCCCTCCAACCACACCGAAACAGCCATTAAACCACCAGCTCAGCAGTAGCATCAGCAATTACTGGAGAGCAAAAGGAGACCATCGGTCACCAGGAGACTCTGGGCCTGATGGGCCATCAGCCTGACTCTGCAGAGGCACAGAGATGCCACGAGTGTGATATAGGCACACTCCCCCTCCAAATTCTGCACCCTAGTACCGAAGCTCTCATTTCCTCTCAAGCCAGCGAATCACACCCCCAGAGTCTCTCCCTTTCCCAGATGTCCCTGTGAGGTCCCCATGTACCAGTCCCACCCCCATACTGGTGCACCCATACTACAGATAAGGCTTTTCCTGGCCCCTCCAGAGCAGGCACTGCTGCAGTCCCCTGGCACACTCTGATTACCACTGGGGAAACAACTCAAATCTTGGCAAAAGGTGCTGCAACTCCAGAGCCCACAGGGAACATCTGGAGCAACTTGCCTGCAAGACAGGAGAGCAGGGTGCACAAAGAGGTGCCTCTCCAACTCATGTGTCCCACAAAAAAAAACAACTCCAAACATAACATCCCCAAGCCCTTGGCTAGCAGGACAGAAGATGATATGAAACACCTAGGAGCAAACCTGGTCCCACAGCTGAGAAGGAAGCAGGCACGTTTTGCCCTGACATCCTTCTTGGGCGGGTGCAGCATGAAATAATAGATAAGCAGAGAACAAAGCAACATGGCCCAAGAGATACCCTCCTCCTAATGCAGAAGGCCATGCTGTGCCTCCCAGCCCTGCAACACTGGGCCTAGGAAGTGCTCAGTAGTGGCAGGGAAGAGAAAGGCAAGGACCAGGAGCCCGGTTCTACCGGTTCTCTCCCAACACGCCACCTTTCCTCCTTTGCTGGCATTGCTCATCTCGTCCCAGTCAGTGCAGGGACGGAGACATCCCACTTCTGCTACCCAAGGAGCCTGCCCCCAGCACACCCATGGGGGTCTGCCAAAGGGTTATTTGGGTTATTACACTCCACAGAGTAGAAGGTCACATGAAGCTCATGGGATCCTTACAGCTTCTGTAGAAGAGAGTGCGGAACAGAGCTGGTATATCCCACTCTGACCCACAGAACCTCCTGCTCCTAGTGCCTCCATCACTCTCCCCTGAGCACTCATAGATGGGTCCTTGGGTTCCAGTACTCAAATGTGCTCCAGGCAGCGGCAAAGGAGGAAGGAAGGGCCCAGGGAAGAAGTTTTGTGCCTGGTGCTAAAGGTCAGGGTGCATCACTCTCTAGGGAGGAACATGAGAGCCTTTGGGGTCCTGACAGCAGTAAACACCAGGGGGACTGAAGGACCTTTATTAAATCTTTCAGCTCTTGAGAGGCCAGACCAGTGCAGGAATGCCCCTCAGGCCTCCTCAGTGCCAATCTCCAGAGCTTGGCCCTTGGTGCTGGCCCCAAACATTGGGCTGGTGATACTGGGAGAACAGATGCAGGGCTTGGAGCGGGGCTGCTGAGCCACCCCCTCAGGCCACCACAGAGCATCCACCAAGAACAGCCAGGCTGGGATGGATAGGCAGGGAGTTGTTCACAGCCCTGTGAGGATACATGGGGTGGGAGGACCATGATATGAGGGGCGTGGTGCCAGGTTCAACTACAGCAAGCTCCCCGCCATGTCCTGGCCCCAGGGAGCTGCAGAGTAGAGGAAGGGATTTCACTAGGATCCCTGGGACCTCGGGCTCAGCCCCTAACCCTCACTGGGAAAAGTGGAAGAGTGTTGTGTCCACATGGAGCAGGATAGAGGGGCAGATGCCAAGCAGGACAAGGCTGTCAGCCACCCCTGGCCTCACAGCAGAGCAGAGCCAGTGAGGACACAGAGACACGTCAGGGCAGCACTGGACCAGCTCCCGATCTGCCTGGAGGGAATGGATGGCAGGAGGCCAGTCACTTTCCCTCCCAGCAAGCCAAAGCAGAAACCCTTCAGCATTTGACCAGGGTGAGGAGTCACCCTGTGGCCTGCTCATCTCCTGCAGCAGAGCCAGGCAGCAGCTGCCTTCACAATCCATCACTTCCCAAACCTGCCGGCTGTTTAACCAACGAGGCTGTTTTGACAGCCTGCAGCACAAAACAGTCCCATGGGACCCCTGGGGCCAGCCCCCTCCACCTCCAGGCAGGACCAGTGTGACAGCCTCCTGGCCAGGGCTGGCTCATCAGCACTGGGCTCAGCAGGGATATCACCTTCCCTCTCTAGGGGCCAGGAGCCGTGTTCTCGACAGCTTTGTTTAAGGCTTCATCTCCCGCAATTTCCTTCTGCCCCCAGTTTCAATAACGGTGCAGGAAAGCTGCAGCCGGCTCTGTCCTCTGGCTGAGAGGCAGCCCCAGCCCCCAAGATCCTGAGACTTCACGGCATTAAGTATTTAAATCCCTTGCTGATGGGTGATGGGTGCAGGCACCAAAAGCCTCTTAAAGCTGCTTTGCTGTGCGTGATGTGGCAGGAGATGGCGTGTCTGCGTGGGGCTGCGGGGCACAGCCCTGCTTCCCCTTCGACCAGCACCGTCTCCATCCCCTTTCAAACGTTCTTCTGTAAAAGGCAGTAAGCACGTGCCTGACGGAAGCCAGGTGCAGAAAACCCTCCTTGCATCCACCCACCTGGACTCAGCACTTCCCTCCGACACCCCGTGCCTCCCTCCCCCACCTGCCAGAGCCCCTGACATCTCTCTCCAGACCAGGGATGCCAATTTGCCCTGCTTGCTGGAAGACCAGAGCACATCCCCACCCCATGTTGCACCGGGGCTGGGAAGCCCCAAAGTGAAACCAAAGAGCAGCAGCTCTCCTGGATAGGTTCAGCACAGCAGCAAAACAGTCACAGGACCGCGGAGGGGGTCCCAGTGCCAGGGCTGAGCTGCCCTTGATGGAGGCAAAGGATGGGGAAAGCAGCTGAAGGGTGCCCATGCTGGTGCTCTGCCTGCCCAGCAACCCCAGGCTCTAGCAGCCTCCTGAGATCTTTGCTTCCTGGGATAAGGGCTGATTGCCAAGTAGCCTCCCAGTCCCCACAGATGGGAGATGGGGCACCTGGATGCTGGGTTGTGCCACCACACCAAGACAGGCTGTCTCCCTCATCTCCACAGGAGCTGGGCACATCTCATGCCCTTGGGTAGGTTTGCCTCCTCTCTGCCCTGCACAGCCCTTTGACATCTGAGCAGAACCGG
This sequence comes from Baryphthengus martii, assembly GCA_013396935.1. Lineage (NCBI taxonomy): Eukaryota > Metazoa > Chordata > Aves > Coraciiformes > Momotidae > Baryphthengus > Baryphthengus martii. Next base: position 521,580 of record VWZK01014557.1, read on the forward strand.
CTCAATACCAGTCAGATCTGACAGGAGACAGTGTCCCCCCAGGACCACACTGAAGGGGCTCAGAGCTGCAGCAGCACCATGGTGATCGTGGGCAATAAGTACCTGGCTGTACCACCCCTCTTCATGATGGAACCCTTGGGCAGCATGTGCACAGGAATGGCACGAGTTGGGCTCACACCACCTCTCCATCTGGACCCAAAACTGCCCTGGGACGAGCTGGTTTGGGAGGGCTACAACACCACCACCTTCTCAGGCCCGAACTCAGCAGGTCCCAGAGGCTTTGGGTTCACAGAAACCATCTCAGGCAGAGGAACCCTGGCTGCCTGGCAGCAAAGATGGCAGGACCCTGGCAGGGCCAAGAGCCCAGCTGATCTTGGCACCCGGCCTTCGCCAGTACACTCCAGCTGAGCTGAGGCTCTCCAGGGCACCTGGTGACGGGCTCACGAGTCTGTCCCATCCCAAGTGGCACATCCTGTCCATCTTCCCAAAGGAGGAGGTGGGAGAAGCTCCCCAGAGCAGGAGACAACCCAGCAGCACCAGGCTGCCTGCACAGAGCATCATGGCAGGAGTGCTTATCAGAGTAGCAGAGCACTGGAGGTTGCAGGGTTTAAATAAACTTGAAATACAACTCAGCTTCCTTCCCCAATTTGACAAGCTCTGTTTCCTGAGTCTCCGCAACCGGCCAGGCACACTTGGGTGTCGTGGGCAGCTCTGGCACAGCGGGTGCCCTCAGGGAGCATTTCTGCAGCCAGCCCAGCTTCTCAGAGCTCCTCCGGCCAAGGAGTTTAATGGCCTCTGGGTCAATACATGCCATCAGCCCTTCCTGACACAGCAAAATCATCCAGCACGACAGGGTTCGGCTCCACCTCCTGCAACCAGCACAGCGAGTCCTGCTCCCCACCACTGCACCCCTGTCTCGCTGCAGCTGCAAGAGCTGACAGCATCTGACTGTGAACTTGGGTGCCGCAGGGAGGGTGCTGCGGTGGCTCAGGGGGAGGCATGAGCCTCACATCGACGGCTGTGCTTCCGGATGGAGGGCATGAGCTGGGAGCTGCTGAGCTGGCTGCATGGCTGCCACCCATTTGAAGGTCACCTACAGAAGGAAATGACAGTTGTTGTCTTCCCCAGTCTCTGAGGAAACCTCCCCCAGCAGTAAGAAGTAAGGGCTCCCAGGCTACCCGGCCCAGCACCACTGCGGTAGGCGGCAGCTTCCTGGCTGAGACTGTTAGACCGGTGCAGGGTGTGCAGGAACCCAGCCCAAGCACCACCAGCATCTGGGCCCCAACCCTGCTTCCCCAGTGGTCTCTTCCAGAGCTGGCAAGCTCAGATGTGCCCATGAAGTGACAGGCCAGGCTTAACTCTGATGGGCAAGTGAAGGTAGACCCTGCCCACAGGGAGGGTGGGAGTCAGGGCAGGATCCAGACCTGCCCTTGTGAATGGTGCAGGTCTGAGCTGCAGATACGAGATGCGGGTACAAAACAGACCCTGGGCCAGGCGCAGATGCTGGGCCTGCATTTCCCTCTGCCGACAGCAGTGCCCCAGCTGGTACAGGCCATTTCACTCCTGGCATGCAGGAAGCCTAAATAACATCCCTGTGCCCCAGTCAGTGGCTAAGTACCTGAGTTCTTTGGACCCCTGCTGCCAACGAGGCAGCTGGGTGGGAGCCTCCCGAAGGGAGATGGGAATCTATGAAGTTGTCAGTGAAATGCCACAGCATCTCTCCTGCCAGGCCAGGAGAACCAGCAAGACCTGGGGTCCCCTCACAGACAGCACAGCCCCACTGTCCCTGTTCCTCTGTAGCCCCTCCTCATACCCTGATGACTCTGTGAAGCCCCAGAGATGGTCCCAGTGGCTGCCGCACCTCTTGACATTGGCTGGACCACCCTCATCACCCAGCCATCTAACCCCAGCAGCATACAGTGCCTTTCCCCAAAGTCCCCATTGCTTCCCAGTGTCCCTGGACACAAAGACCCCAAAGAAATGGCACAGCTGGCACATCAATGTTATTATAAAGGGGCAAAAAGGGAGCTTTGATCCATGTCCTGTCACACCCCAGAGGCATGCAACCTCCATGCTCTGATGGCCGAGGGAGGTGGGCTCTGTGGGCAGGTTTCCTTGGTGGATAAGAGGCCTTTGGAGACTCCCATAGCCCAGCTGCTCCACTGGTGGGGTCACAGAGGAAAGCGCTCGCACAAGAGCTCACAAAGGAAAATGTCACTCTGCTCCCAACGCTGGGTGGGGGTGGGGGGTACCCAATACCAGCCCCCGCCGGGGCTGCTTTGGCAGGAAAGCTGACTGGTCTGCAGGGAGAGCGGCTCAGCCATTGTGCGCTCAGCCCAGCCTCAGGAGCCACCTTTCCGCATGGCGCTGTGACCTGACGGCTTTGTCTTGCAGCCTCCTTGCTCCCAGCCCTCCTCCTTTGTCTTGCGCGCACACCTTGGCCATCACAACGTCCCAGCTGACCCAGCACCTGCTGGCTGCACCAACTGGGATGCCAGATCGCTCCCTCACGGAGAGGGTAGGAGGGAGCTGGACCTCCCACCTTTGCCTGCCCCCCGCCCCCACGCCCAGATCCTTGCAATGGACACTCCAGTCCCACTGCAATGCTGCAGTTCAAGTCACCCCCTGGTCATGATCCCCTCCCCGTGCACAGGACAGTCCTCAACCCCATTGCTGGCAAGGACCAAAGGGATTAGGTGGGGAGAGCCCAGCAGAAATTACTCCAGAGATGCCATCCCCAGCAGCACCAACTCCATCTCCTGGGCAAAAGGGACCCCAGCCTTGATCTAGACTTTTGTTAAAGGCTTCATCCCAAGAGAACTGCAGAATGGAGGACGGGAAGAGTCCAGTCAGCAGGAAATCTCCACCCCCAAACACCAGCACCACTCGGTTCCCAGGTCAGTGTCCTGGCATGGACATCCCTGCCTTGGTACAGCCTAGCCCTATCCCTGCACAGGCACCTCGGCTGCACCCGTACGAGGGGGATGCTGTCAACTCCCCTGCAGCTCTTCCAATCCCTTAAAACAACAGCCTGGCCCCAATTCTCAGCCTCTCAAATGGAGCAAGGCAAAAAAAAACACCACTGCCTGCTGTCAGGAGAGGAAAACTGGACTGGCAGGCAGCGCTGGGAGGTGTCCTGGTGCACAGACACACATGCACACGTACACAGACATGCACACACACACAGACATGCACACACGCAGCCCCACACCCATCTGCTCTTCCTCCATCACTGATGCTGCACCCAGCATCTTTTGTGCTCTCGCTCTCTCAGGCAGGAAGGGACAGCCAGGGCAGTGTCCTCCCCAAATCCCCCTCCGTGGACTAACGCGGCCCTCCTGCACGCTGCCATCAGCATCCTAATCTGTCTCTTGCCGTTAGGGATGTAGGCAGGGGGACATGCCCTGCCCTGCCCTTCCAGGGTGAGCCCGCAGCCCCACAGATGAAGACGAGGCGAGCACAGGCAGACTGGGAGGTGGGTGTAGCCACGTGGGGTTGAGCCTGCCGAGCANCACAGGGGCTCGGGGCTCCGAGCGCCGGGCTCCCGCTCGTCCGGAAGCCGCGGGTTCACCCGGCGCAGGCACGGGACAAGCAGGGGAGGAACCGCAAGTCCGGTCCCGTCCTCACGCGGAACGGCAGCTCCGGCCGTGACGGCCGCGACAGCCGGACAGGGTCCCT
>VWZK01014557.1:525846-599412 GCA_013396935.1 Baryphthengus martii
GGGCGCGCCGCCTCCCCGCGGGCGCAGACACCGGTCCGCGGGGAAAGGGCGCGGGCTTGCACCCAGAGACGCGCACGGCTGTCACCGGCCCTCCCGCGCAGCCACCCTAGTCACCCTCGTAGGCTCCACACAACCGCACACCCCCACCCTCCACCTCACACACGCACTCGCACACGCACTTACACTCTCCCACCCTCCCCTCACGCACTCGCACACACTCCTCGCGCACTCACACACTCACGCACACTCACGCACTCCTCACATACACTCACACTCACACACACACTCCCCTCACTTAGGCACTCCCACACACACGCTCCTCTCACACGCTCACACTCCCATTCACCAACTCGCTCCAACACTCGTGCACACACACATTCACATCGCATTCTTACCTCTGCGTCCCTCTCAGGCCAGTGGCCCCGCTCCCGCCTGAGCTCGCCTGTACTGAGGCTGTTCCGGGACTTTACGGGGCGTCCTGCCGCAGGGACGATGGGAAAGCAGCCCGGGATCCTGTGGAATGGGTGCTGCTCGTCCCCAGGAAGAAGCAGAGCCCTGGCTGATCCTGGCCTGGGAGCACCCCTGGGGCGCCGTTCGGCTGCCTGCCAGCCCAGTGCTGTCCAGTGCGGCCCAGTGCTAGTCCACTGCAGCCTGCAGCCTGGTGCGGCACAGCGTGCCCCAATGCATCCAGTGTATCCTGGTGCATCCCAGTGAAAACTGTTACTGCCCAGTGCATTCTGGTGTAGCTCTGGTCCGGACCTGACTTCCTTACCAGCCCCGGAAGCACCCCAAGTCCCACACAGGTTCTGTTCCCTCCTGGCCTCCTACCTGGCCTCTCCTGCCTGCCTTCCTGCTCGGTCCTGTCCCTGAACCCTGTCACCCAGCTTGTCTGTCCCCAGGTGAAAATGGGAAAGGCCTCCAGCCAGCCCCAGTGGATTGGTGCTGCTGTGTGGGGACATTGGAGCGCTCCCTGTTCCTGCCTATGAGAGACACAAGGAGAGGACATCATGTCCCCGTGACAGCCCATCCCCACCATTGCCAGCATTCAGACCCCCAGCTGGCCCCCAGCTCCCCACCAGTGGCGAGACAAGGAGCCCCATAGTGAGAGGCTGGCAAAGGTGACTCATCAGCAGTGGCAGGGGCTGGGCAGCCTGCAAGAGACCACTGTGTGCAGATGAGGGTGCAGGTGCTGCTGGATGTGTGCACAGGGGCAGGCGGATGTGCTGAGCACAGCTGTCACCTCCCACACTGTCCTCACCTACCCACCACGGATCAGACCATGTTACTCTTGGCACTGAGGAGGGAAACACTTTCCTGCAAAGGTGCTAATGATAGCCCCACATGCTGCCCAGACCAAAGCCTCTAGCCCCATGGTACCAATAAAGGATGTTTCCAGCCTGATTTGAGGTGTGGTGACTTGGTCTGGGACAGACGACAGAGACCCTGCAGGTGCCAATCCCTGTGAGCAACAGTGCCTGGAGGAGAATGGAGGTGAATGACCATCTCCAAGGCTTTTCTTCCCACACGGTTCACGTAATTCAAACACCTCCATGGCTTCAACTGGTCCCACCCAGCTCTGCCGTTTAGGGGGATGATACCATTAAGCAGCAGAAGCCAGTGCAGGGTAGTAGTGAGCTGGGTGCTTCTGCCAGAGCTACTGGGACTAGGCAGGGGTCTAGTGAAAGCCCATCCCAAGAGGACAGGAGGTGAGGCTGATGGCATTGGCATGACAGGACAATGTCCAGGTGTCTTGTCTACACAGCTCTCCACCATACCCAATCCATTCTGTGTGGCTGTGGGGGCCAAGCAGCAAGCTGGGCACCCATGCAGCCAATGTCCTTGTCCACAAGGAAATTGGCTCCATTTATGTGCTACTCTCAGGAGGCTTGTAAAGGAAACATGTTCAGGACCCAACAGGAAGCAAGAGTGGGGACAGGCAGGTGCCAAGGAGCTTAAGCAGTCCTGTCCTGTCTTCTCTGTCAGTCACCTTCACATTGCTGGGCTGATGCCAGATGGATGTGATGCTCTGTGCTGGCAGCACTGGCAGAGCCTCTGCTCCCCCGGGACACAGAGACCCCCTGGCTCAGCAGGAGAAAGCATCTTGCAACATGAAGCAGATATGGGACCTACAGTGGAACCCCAACTCTGCAGGTCAGTTTTGATGTCAGGGTGAGCAGCAATGGAGTGTATGTGAAACAGGCATGTTGAGGTTTACTTCACAGGATCTGGGCTGTGTCCTCACAGAGGTTGTCCATCTACTCTGGGATGGCCAAGACATGCCAGCACTAGTAGCTGACAGCTAATGAAGTCAGAACTGTGCCGAGTGCAGAGTCCAGCACCTGCCCTCTGCTCTGGGGTCTGGATGCCTACCCCTCAACAACATCGTCCCTTCAGTCTGCTGGTGCTCCCTTTCTACATACTGCAGGTGCTCCTCCTGAGGCTCCCAAGGAACCAGAGGTACATGCTGTGTGTCCACAGGACTCTGTACCCTGGGGGAGCTGGCTTCGCATCAGCTGGAATGGGTAAGTTTCACCTCATGCTGGTACAGCATCATGGGGATGAGGAGGATATGGTCTGCCTGTTGTCCTGCAAGGATGTGAGGAGCTGTCATTTCTCTTACTTTGTCCCTTTTGGCCATGTTCACAAGCACCCCTGGGTCAGAAGAGACTTCCTACTCAGTTTTTTTCTGAGGCTGGGCCCTTCCCCACTGAAGCTCCAGGCAGAGAAGGGCAGAGACCATGCTATGGTATTGCTGACCCTATCTTCCTTCTCCCACCCTTCTGCCAGCTGTGTCACAAGCTGAACTCATCCCCCAGTTCAGCTAGAAATCAACTCAAGACACCCCAGATGCTAGTTTGGGGCAATTTAACCCCTGTGCAGTCGCAGACTCCAGGAGAAGGTGGAGAGGCACTGCCCCATCACCACGGTGTGTCCCCACCGTAGTGTAACCCTTCATGGTTGGAGTGCCTGGTGAGCACCCACCTGCCTTGGAAAGTGGCACATGCAGTCTCAGATGTCACTAAAGGGACCAGGAAACCGCCACTGTTCAACTTGTCACTATTGAAGCGTATCCTTGACATCCCCCTGGCAGAGCAGATGACACAGCCCCACTGGCAACCACCCTGTGCCCGTTTCTCTGAAGCAGGTGGATGTGTCCATGGGTGTGTAATGGGGTGTACATCCTGCCTCAGGGTAGTGAGGGAAGAACAAGGGATGCAGCAGCTGCCCCTGTGCCATCCCTGTTGAGTGCCTGCATCCCCTCGAGGCAAAGCTGTCTCTCCATAAGAGAATATGAGATGGGCTCTCCAGTGCTCAGGCTGCAGCTGGAGCTCAGTAAGAGCCATTTCCCTTTTATTAAGTTAACAAATAAATGCCCTGCTAGAGAGCAGGCAAGCTCTATTGATTCACCACCTCCTCTGGGACCCATCAGTTTGCTGCATTTTAATATATATTAGGCAAGCAAGAGGCCTGCACTGCCCAGTTTGACCTGGCTGGAGGTCCTGTGGAGCAAGATCCAAACTGGGCAGATGGAGCTGCTCCAGTGCTTGGTTTGCATCCAGACCCTGCCTGGGGCACTGAGGTCTGTAAAGTGAAACCCCTGGGCAGACTCCCTCCCAGAGAAGAACACCCTCAGGCTGGGCAGCACTGGCAGGGGCAGGCAGCAAACGTGCTCCCTGCGCTCTCCTGGCAGCGGGATCTCTGGCCTGTCCCCTGCAGAGCAATGGGGATGTCTGTGGACTGGATGAGACTTTCCTGTGGACTGGGCTGAGCAGTGGGTGCCCGAGCCCAACAGCCTGAAGTGACAGAAATCACGCCACGGCGGCCAATGCTCCTCTTGGAGCTGTTCTCCAGGGCTGCTGCACTGACCTGGACATGTCTCACACCTTTACCCCATCCCCAGTTTCTTACCTAGCTGGGAGGGAGCCAAGAAGCCCCCAGGTCTCATTCTGACACAGAGCCTGTGCCTGCCTGCTGCCCCAGCCCAAGGTAGGCCTGCGCAAGCCACTTGTCCTCCTCCCCACAGGACAGGTTGGCTGCAAGCAGGAGGAATAGGCTCCAGCAGATGCTGGATCCAGCTGCTGGGATACCAGGAGACACCCTCCCCCTGTCTCAGAGCTTGGAAACTTCGAAACAACTGGTTGAGGCATAAGCAGTAGGAGCAGGGAGAGACCTTCCTCAGCATGGGGACTGGAAGCTGCCAGATGAATTGCTGCCAGCTCCGGTCTCGCATTCGCAGCCCCTTCTGTAGGCTGAGTGAGGTCGCAAGCAGCTGCAGGCACAGGCTGGGCAGGCAGCGTGGCAGAGGACAGAGGGGACAGGGGGATCCATGGAGTCACACAGCAGGAACACTTTAATGATCTGTTCAGCTCTTGCAAGACCCTACTGGCACAGCACTGTCCCAGCCTGCACCAGCATCCTGGAGACTTGGCCCAAAAGGCCTCCTGCAGCTGGACAGAGCCCACCAGGACCCCAGGCAGAGTGGGGGAGCAGCGTGGCATTGCTCCAGCAACATCCTGCGAGGTCCCAAAGGGACTGTGCCCACTGGGCTGCATCAGCAGGCGGCTCACAGGAGAGTGGCAGTGATGGTCTTTTGGGAGGAGGCTGCCCGCAGCGCTGGGGAGCTGGCTGGTGATGCATCTGAGGTGTTCCGGTGGGCACAGCTAGGTTTTGTACCCTGCGATGTTTCTCTTCCCTGTAGCAGCTCCATGGCTGCTTTCTCCACCTCCTCCATACCCAGCTGGCTGCTGGCCACCATCTCGTTCCTGGCCACTGCTACGAAGTTTGGGTCACGGGCCAGAGCTGCAAGGCCCCCGGAGATCAGAGCCTGCGGCAGAGGAAGGGGTCACAGCCCAGTACGTGCCCGGTCTGTAGAAGTGCCCCAGGCTGCAGGCTGCCCACACTGTCCCTGCTGCCCTCTGCACTGGCACAGACCTGCTGCCCACTCTCTTAGCTAAGCTTTGACCTCCAACCTCCCAACTGGGCATAAGCACAACATCCCTGCCAGCCCCTTTCACTCCCTGGCAGCTCTGCCAGCATGTGCCCCTGCCTTACCTCCTGAATGAGGAAGGTGATGGCCAGGGTAGAGGATGTGCTTGGGTCACCACTTTCATCCTGTTGGTGCCCTGAGCTGGCTGTCATTCCCATCGCAGTGCCATCCTCTCCAGGCAGCTAGGCAAGAGGAGCAAAGGTCTACAGCCTGGGCTTGGGCAAGGAAGATCTCTCTCATGTCAATGTGGGAGCTGTGGGCACTGTCCTCAGCCTGGACATGCACTCTCGTCCCGCTGGAGCCTCTGGGTCTAGGGCTCACCCGCAATGGGACCAGCAGGGCCACAGGGGTAACCAGCCCTGGCACTTGTCAGGTGATGAGGCACCGTGGCCAGCCAAGGGCAGCCAGGGCAGTGTCAAAGAAAACCTGACGCACCCTTTTTTCCTGCCCTAGCTCTGGAGACAGCTGGAGAGACAGAGAGATGCTGCTTTGAGCTGTTTCAGCTTGGATGAGCACTCTGCCCACTGCAGCGGCGGTGTGGGGGCCTGGCCCCTTCCCCGAGCTGATAAGAAGGAAAGTTCCAGCAAAGCTGGCTTGAAGGCCATAAGAGGGGGCCATAAGACCAGCTCCTCCCCAGCATGACTGTGACAGCTTTTCCCAGGATGGGAGGGAGCTTCACCCATGTCTCCTGCACTGCTGCCCGTGGACATATCTGGCCCCTTTTACCTCCTGGGGAAGATGGAGCAGCCCTGACGAGGGGTGACCTCCAGAGGTGGCCCCTTGCCTCCTTCTCGTCCTCCGCTGCAGCCTCTCCATGGGTAAGGGATGGTTGCACTCTGGGAGAGGGAAAGTTGGGGACGGCAAATGGACACAAGAGCAAAGACACCACGGCCATCCAGAGCTGGGAAGAGGTTAATTATACTAGGGGAACCAAAGGGTTTAGGAGTTCAGGATCAACCAAAGTCCCAGTGCCTCCCCACTATCCCAGGCTGGCTCCTCACTCATGGGAAGGAGAAGTCCCTGCTTGTGGAAATGAACATGGTCTTGTGGGCCTGCCACCCAGTGCTGGCCAGTCCTCCTTCTATCCAAGGCACTGGCTCCATGGTCCATCACTCCAGAGGGTGGGAAAGTGGAATGAGAGTCTCCTGGAACTTCCCAGACAGGTGTTGCTGTGCTCAGGGTTCTCAGTTAACCTCCAAGCTGTTGGGGTGTGCGTCTCCTCCTGCCTGCCCCACCATCAGCCCCTTCCCCCTACCCTGGCCCAAGGGCTGGTCCGAACCCCCGAGAAGAGGAACAACACTGAGACTCACCCTGTGCTGGTCGCCTGTGTGCTGCTGGCACCATCTTCTTTAGCAACTTATCCTCATACTCCATCCTGACAAAGGCAGGCAGGAGGGTCAGATGAAGCAGGGGCCACACACCAAGACCAGCTCTACCTAGGGGTGCAGCCCTCCCCACCTTCTCCACGCTAGGGAATACAGCTGGGGGGGAAGACCAGGAGGGGTACCTAGGATGGATGGACAGGGTGGAGACCTCAAGAAATAGGATTAAATACATCCTCTTACAATGGTAAGCCTTGTCCCTTGTACCTGTGCCCAGGCATGTTCTGGTGACCACTACCTGGGCCTTGGCACTCAGAGATTGATGGGGAAGGGGGAAGGGTCATTCCTGTGATCCCTGGAGCACTGTTGTCCACCTCAGTCTTCATGGCACCAAGATGGAGTGATGGGAAGGCTAAGAAGTGCACGTATGGAGTCACACACGCTGACATGTAGAGCCACACACCAGCCCTGGAACTACCCTCCGTGTTCCACAGACACTTCTGGGAGTGATAGGCTGGGGTCTGGGGACCAGCACGGAGTGTCTGCCCACCCTGTCCCCTGGCCTGGGCCCTGGCTCACACACCGAGGGCTGAATTTCTGCACAAAGCTCTTGTGTTCATGGAGCCACTTCAACAGACGGTGCCCAATTCCTCCTCTAGTCTGCAGGGGCCTTGCTGCTGCAACTCAGCCTCTTCTCCAGACCCTACCCATCCATGAAGAGCCCCTGGGCAAGACTGACCTGCAGGCAGCAGCCAGCACAGACCCACTGGCAGCCACTGACACCGCTCAGCTCTGCCTCTTCCCACCCGCCCACATCAGGCTCACCGGCCCTTACCCCTCCAGGCAGTCGTTGCTGTTGGCATTGTTGACATTGGTGTTGCCTTCCTGGGGGAAATCATCGAGGAAGACAGGGGAATCCAGGTCCTCGCTGCCCACCTCCGTGAACTGTAGGGGCCTCTGGCTGGCCACGTGGGGCTGCAGAGGGCTGCTGGGCTCCAGGAAACTGTCCACCTGGCCAAACAAGCCACCTGTCCTCTGCAACCAACAGGGAGGGCATCAGGGTAGGGCCAGAGCTCTGGGCTACTCTAGGGCCATTCCTATGGCAGGACATATGTGGGGGTGCCCATGGGAACAGCAGCCTCTCTGCTCAGGCCTCGCAGATTGCGCAGTTTTAGAAGCTTTGCTGTTTGCGTGGGGAAACTGAGGCATTGAGGGTTGATGGTGATGCAGCAGCACTGGGATGAGCATCAGCCCTGTGCATGACAGATCCTGTCACCTCTGTGAAACAGCCTGAGCTAGTGGCACCTCTGGACACAGCAGCAGGTGCAACCCTGCAACACCACAGCTGCCCAGGCTGTCTCAAAGGCTCCCAGTGGGGAGTAAATCTGCTTCTGCTTTGGTGACGATGACATTTGAGCCATCCTGCCTTAGCCTGGCAGAAGGTATGACTGGGGGTCTCCAAGCCTGTGGCTGAACATTCAGCACATCCCTGCCAGGCATATGAGTAGGGTCCTTTTGCAGAGGGAAACTGAGGCAGAGAGCGGGTTGCCCAGGGTGATTCAATCAGGATGTCCTCAGGGAGAGGAAAGGAGTGCCGATCCATCCTTGTGGTCCACACAGTCTTTCATGGTCACACTCACTTCTGTGAACTGTCTTCCAGTTGCTGGTAGGCATGTTGACCTACCACCAACACATCAAAATAGAGGCTGGGTGGGATCACCACCACCTGCGGTGCCCTGAGGACTGCACTCACCCTGTAAATCCCTTCCTCCATGGCAGCTGCCACCATGGCTCTTTCCAGCTCCTCCTCAGCAGTCAGGTCCCCAGAAATGGCCCGATGGATTTCAGGAGCAGCTTCTTCTTCAATGCTCCTCAACCCAGCCTGGTGGAGACAAGAAGGCATGGCTGGATGTGGCCTGGCCACACCACCTCTCTCACTTTGGACTTTGGAGAGGGAAACATGATGCAGCATGCAGAGCCATGCTGCCAGCTCTCCTACCAGGGGCAGGCCATGGGTCACCCTGCAACTGGCTGGCTCTGTGCCTGGGGAAACAGCTTCTGGGCTAATGCTGTTCCATGGAGGGCTATGCTGAGGGCAACCTGACAGGGTTGGGCTGCTTGTGGCCAAGGGGCAGCTGTCCTTTGTCCCTGATCTGGAGATACCCGACTGGGGCTTGGCTCTTTACCTTGCCTTGCATCTTTGGAGCCTGGTCTTTTATCTCTACAAGTAGTTTCCTCCCTGTAAGGTCAGAAGAGGCTGAGGATATCCCAGCTTCTCTAGCCAGGCATACAAACCCTCTCCCATCCCACCCTGACAGCATCCTTCAGGGCTGCTGTGCAGGCCTCTCTGACTGCAGTGGTCCTGCTCAAGATCAGCCATGTCAGCCTCTCTCCAGCTGATGTTGCACTAGGGAATGAGAGACGATGTCGAGTGCACTGGGCACACAGAACTATCCACAACACTGCTAAGGTGAGGAATGGGAGAAGGCCTTGGGAATGGATGAGGGCCGGGATTAGCAGCATTTGGCTCAGACATTGGTCTGTGGTGGGGGGTTTCCAGGTCTTAAAACTTTTTGGTCATCAGACCCTGCTGAGCCCTCTCTGTAGCTTAAGCAAGCAGGGCAAATCTCCTTTGCTTCTGGAATCACCTCCACCCTCGGTGGTGGAGTGCTCAAGTACAGTTTGGTGTTGGTTCACTTGGGGCCACCTCATTTCCAGAGCCTGAGGCACAGGCTTTGTGTCATTGCTGCTCTGTCTCTCTAAGTCGCCCTGGATATTTCATGAGCTGGGGAAAGCCTCTCCCCTGATCTGCTGAGGTCCCTACCACACCCTCCCTGCCCTCAGGAAAGGGGCAACATCACCCACATGCTACCAACCTGGATCTCCACAGGGTTCTTCTTGGGACGGTACCCATAATACTCCTCCTGGCGCTTCATGAACTTCCTGAAATGCTCTTGGATGAGGAAAGTAGCATAAAATTTTCCCACTGTCACCTCATCATCTGGAGGGGAGGAAACCAACACGATGATACCACTTATCACAACACCCTGAGATGCTGGAGCAGCTGAGACCTCAACCACGTGTCTGTTGCTCTGCCCTTGTGGGAAGTGCCATCAGGGGACATACCTCCAATAGGTGGGATGACTTGGTCCAAAAGCTTCATACTTGTTCGCTTCCAGATTTTTTTGATAACAGCTCTGAGCTCCTCATTGGCCTGCTCAAAGTTACCTGTGAGAAAAGTGAGCAGGCCAGAGTGGTTCATTGCCAGGGAAATGTGAACACGAGTGAAAACAAAGCATGTGAAAACCTGGCCAGGCTCCTCCAGGGTGTGACAGCTCCTTTCCAGCCTCCCCACCCAACAAAACTGAGGCTTTGATTTTAACAAAAAGTATAGAGTAAGTCAAACCTAGAAAATGGGTGAAGCATTAGTGCCACCGTCTCTGTTCTGGTGATCAACAACAGATTTCAACTTTCCCGTTGGTGCTCTCACAGGCTTTACCATTCCTGCTCTCCTGTAATCCCAGTCTGGCCCCAGGTATGCTCTGAGATCTCCTGTGCTCCTCCTAGGGCTGCCTACACTGGGCTCGAGGTCATGTTCTTCACCCCGGCTGGAGGGAAAGCAGCTTTGCCATGATGCAGGAGGATGGCAGCCTGAGTGTCCCACCATCACTCAGCCTCTCCTCCAGCTAGAGCTGGCTGCCCCAGCCCAGCCACAGCACTGCTCCTGTGACACTGCCTGACCCACAGGCATGGACACAAGCTGGTGCGGCACCATCCCAAAGCAGGGCTTTGCAAACCATGCTGCTGGCAAGGAAGGGGGCAAAAGCAACTCCTCCCCGGCATGGCTGAATTCAAAGAGGATCCATCCCCTTTCATTCCAGTCTGAGATTGTGGAGAAATGCAAAACTAAAAAAGCAGGAGGTGCTGTGCTGGCGGCAGGGGGAGATCAGGCTACACTCCAGTGCAGAAAGGAGGCTGGTGACTGTGCATTCTGGTAGGGATGGGAACTGCGTCAGAGCCTCTCCTGAGTTGTTCAGGGTGAGGTTACACTGCAGGAGTGGCTTTGGTTCACTCTTCAGGACTGAAACACATGGGCCTGCAACTAATAATGTCCACGAGGCTTATCCTGAGCAACCCCATGCATGTGCCCATGGTCTCTGGTCCAATGAGATAACCAACAGCATGAAGTTGAGGGTGGCACCAGAGTCTGGCCCCATAGGCAAGTGCATTGAAGTCCCCAGAGTGAGGGAACGGTGTGTAACCGGCACCCTGCAGCACATGGAAATGGTCCCCCCATCAGGTCATAGAGGCAGACAGGAGCACGCCTTACCTTCTGTCTTGATCTTCAGGGCTGTTCTCACCAGAGCAAAGAGGGTTGCATTGAAGGTGACGGTGCCATCGCTGTTTAGGGGCATGTTCATGCACACCAGACGCTGCACAGCAAACCAAAACCTGTGACCCCAGGTGGCAGAGCAGGGTGGCAGCTCCCCACAAATAAACAGCCTGTCCCGGCCACAGAGCAGCCCCGCTGGCCAGGGAGACGCTCTCTTCGTGGCACTGAGGTGACAGCCAAGGAGCCCTTCCAGCTCTACCCACTCTGCCCAGCCACACAAGGCTCTGCACCACTGCTGGGTACTCATCCTAACCAGCCAGCTAGACCAGACCAAGCTCTGGGGAGAGACAGGTCAGATCTGTGGAAACAACCCAACCTATGGGGCACTGTTGCCAAGGTAGAAAATCCTAAAATCACAGAATCATTTAGGTTGGAAAACATTTTAAAGATTATCACGTCCAACCACAAACGTAATACTGCCAAGTCCATCACTAAACCATGTCTCTCAGCGCCACATCTATATGTCTTTTAAACACCTCCAAAGATGGTGACTCAACCTAAGCAGCCTGTTCCAGGGCCCGACAATCCTTGCAGGGAAGAAATAGTTCCTGAGGTCCAATGAAACCTCCTCTGGTGCATCTCGAGGCTGTTTCCTCTCATCCTATCACCTGTTGCTTGTGAGAAAAGCGCAACCCTACCTGGCTCCAGCCTCCTTTCAGGCAGTTGTAGGGAGCAAGAAGGTCCCGCCTGAGCCTCCTTTTCTCTAGGCTGAACAACCAGACAGCAGGATACAGAGCATTGCTCTCAGGGAGATGGGAATTATTCTGCACTGTGTTCATTCCTCCAAAACATGCTCCAGGCTGCCGTGAGGGTTCTGGGGATCAAACCTCCTCATGAGTTTGCCCAAGACCCATGAGGGTTTAGACCATTGCCTGAGCTCCTGCCCATGTTGTTTACACATGAGTCTTGCACAGGCCCTGGGCTGGTACAGAATGAGCTAAGCCAGAAGATTTCTCATGCCTGCAGGGCTGGTGTTTCCGGCTCCCTCAGTGCTATCAGCCCTTGGAAACAAAATTCTACAGCCCAGTCAATGTGGCCCAGTACCTGGGCACAAAATTGCCCTCCTGCACCAGCTGCAGGTGTGGAGCACCCCAGTGTGGCCTGGGAATCCCTCTGCACTGAGGGCTCCAGGTCGGGCAGAGACCAGCCCACTGGTGTCACCCTCCTCGGTGTGGGGATGAGCATCGGCCCCTTATCTTCAGGAGCCTGAAACACCAGCTCCATGCAGATAACAGCTTCTCTCCTTGCCCCCAGCACACTCGCCTCCATTAAGTATGAAAGGTCAGAGCATGGGTATAACGCACGACACTCAGACGTTGGCTGAATTGTCACCCTCAGTCTCCCTGGGGAGGATACAGAGACATGGTGGAGAAAGTGCCCCTGTGCCCACCTCCCCCCGCCCCCGCTCTCCACCCCCGGCTTTTACCTTACAAGCTACACGGTGTGGGCAGAACTTCCCAAAGCCGAGGGGAGGCTGAATACGTCTCAGCAGAGTCACTACATCCAGGTGTTTGATTCTGCCCCTAAGGAGGCAACAAACTGCATCAGCAGGGTGGTAGCAGATACAGGGAGCAGCGGTTTGGACAGGGCCTGGGGGGTTCATCCTTGGGTTCATCCTTGTGACTTGCCCCACACTTCCAAGCGGGGCAAATCTCTACACTTCCCTCCGTTCCTCTCAGGGAAAGCATCTGTTCCCTGTGGCACCAGATAGCAGATAGAGGTGCACAGTGGCATGGGAAGAGTTGGCAGCATCACTAGGGTTGAATGAAGAGGGGAGTAGAAATCTTATGTCCCCAGACATCTTGATGGCTTGTATCAGCCCTGGAATATGCTGACAAGTGGACATCTAGCTCTGAGATGCTGAGATATAACTTTTAGACAGTGTCACAGTTCACACTGCTATGTGTGTCCAAGGGCAGCCTACTCCAGGCTCCCCACGGACCATTCCCTCCACGCCACTCACTCCCTGTCACTCACTTGGCCTCGGGGTCATACTCAGCCCAGATCCGTTTGAACTCATCCAGGTGATGGGGCCCAAGGATAGACCAGTCACGTGTGAGGTAGTCAAAGTTGTCCATGATGACGGCCACAAAAAGGTTAATGATCTGAGGGCAAAGGAGAGAGTGTGAAGGATTCAAGTCTAGCCAGGGCCAAGTACTCAGCCCTGGGCAGAGGGACAGTGACAGCCCTCGCAGCTGGCAGCACAGAGCAGGGCAGCACCGCCCACAGTCAGGGCCGTGGCTACAGGCAGGCAGGCATGTGCAGGAGGAGAAGGGGCTGGGTTCCCCTGGAGCCAGGGGATGCTGTGGGTCACTCCATGCATGGATGGGCCTCCTGCTCAAGGAGGTCACATGAAAGGCTGCAGTAGGTACAGGGCATCTCTTCCCTCTCCATCCTTACAAAGAGCCAACACAGACACGTCCGAGCAGCAGCACATGGAAGTTGTGCAAAGGAACTAAAAGGGGATTCTGGGCCTCACACGAGTATTGTGCCAGGTTTACAGCATGGCACAGGGCTGGGGGACGATGACCCTAGGAAGAGGGTGCTGTGGGCTCAGCACCACGAGGTGCAAGGCTAACTCAATACCATGGATTGCCCAGCGCCGGGACAGGGGTGCCAAAGGGAGCCCTGGGGAAGCCAGCATACCAGGAAGGCGCAGAGCATGTAGAAGCTGATGAAGTAGAAGTAGGCGAAGCCTGTGCCGCATGTGTACTCCTCACCCTCGGCAAAGTCTGACTCAGGGTCGCAGAGCTTGCCATAGCTGCAGCCCAGCAGGATCTCCTGCCAGGCCTCGCCAGTCGCGCACCTGGGGAGAGGGGATGTCTGCTGGTGCCTGCCCGTCCTGGACATGACTTGGGCACACAGGGAGGGCTGTGGCCATCCCAGCACACAGGGGAATGAGAAACAGCTGGGAAAGGAGTAGTCAAGATCCTGGGCTTGCTGTGAGGACTCTAGCTCCAAAGTTAAGTGTTTGAAGTCAAAGAAAGCCTTGGAATGAGCTCTTGCTTTCCCTTGAGTCTCTTCACAACTCACAAATTAAAATCCTGTCTGGGGAAAAAGCATTCAGAATAGAAATTCCAAAGGCTGCCTCTTTCCTGCAGCTCCCCCCCCATCAGGCAAACCAACAGTTGCTCCTGAGATGCTTCCAGTGCTGCAAGAGATTTTTCTGTAGGACAAAAAAACTACATCAACTACAGAAACTCTGGTCTCCCTCACTCCAAGCTGGTGGGCTCCCATGCCCAGCTTCTATCTGGAGCTGCTTGCTCATCAAGAAAAGACTGACCTGAAGAGCAGCAGCACAGCTTGTGGAAAGGTTTGGAAGTTGTTGTTTCGGTTGATCTGGGTCCCATCCACCATGGCGATCTTCCCAAACATCTGTAAATCATATTGTCAGGTCCTTAGCACGCTTTCTCAGGCAGCAACCACCCTCCAGAGCAACCCCGTCCTTGAGCTCCTTTTCCTCTTGTTTACTTGGCTTTGGGTGTCCCTAAAAGAGACTGAGACTGTGGTGGGGCTGCTTTGGGGCTCATGAGCCCCTTGGACATTATTGCCTAGTCTGAAAATGCCCCTGTCTATGATGCACTTCATCTAGGCCAAGGAGACAAGGCCTTGTGAACCAGGCACAAGCACTGGTGATTGTGTGTCCACATTGTGCCATTGACTCCGAAAGTGCTATCTATCTGCTGCACGCCTCAGTCGCCCCAGCTGCAGCCTGGGGATGGGAGGAGGCTGCTGGGCCTGTGAACATCCTTGAAGACCAGGGTGAAATAGTCCCATTATGTGCAAAGTCCCAGGGAGTGCTTGGCAGAGGACCTAGTCCTTCTCTGTCTCACCTCCCCAGATGCTATCAGGCTCAGGGCATCTGTTCAAGACCAAATTCCACCCCTGTGCCTCTCACCTGCATCCCGATCACAGCGTAGATGAAAAAAAGCATCACAATCAGCAGGGCTACGTAGGGCAGTGCCTGTGACAAAAGGACCACGTTTCATGTGAGACACTAGCCCAGTATCAAGGCAACCCAGGGACAAGAGGTTGGGTCTGGAGCTATCTTGTGAAGCCAGCATGCAGGCCTCCGCCTGGGGAGAGGACAGCTTGCTTTCTGCCTGTTCCTCTAACCACCCTCCCACGTGCCCCACTCTCCAGTTCTCATGCATGGGAGGCTTATGCCAATCCCCAAAGGAGAACTTAGTCTCTGCATCTGGGACAAAGGCCAAGCACAACCCAGGGCTGTCCAGGGCTGAGGGGGCTGCCCAGGCTCAGGAGCTGTGTGCTGAGGTGCTGCAGCACACCCTCGAGCTACCCACTTGGAGGGACCAGGGCTAATTGGTCCAGGCAGGCCCTGTCTGCTCAGTCCAGCCCTGACACGTGTTGGTGTCACCAGGGAGAGCCCCCAGGCAATGTTCTCTTACACAGCACAAGCCCCTGGTGCAGACTGAGGTCAGCACTGGAGCTTTCCTGCTCAGGCTGGTGAGGATAGGCTGCTTGCCAGCTAGCCTGAGGATTAGAGCTTGCTGCCAGCCCAGGGCGTGTGCTTGTCTGGCAGGGGAGCACTGCTCCTTGCATACCTGGAAGGACTTGATGAAGGTCCACAGGAGGGTCCTGACACCTTCCCCTCGACTCAACAGCTTCACCAGCCGCATCACCCGGAACAGACGGAAGAAAGTGATGGAAACACGGGAGTTGTCATCAGAGTCCTGCAGGCAGAGCACACTTGGGAGGGCAGTAGGTGCTGATGCCTCCAGGCAGACAAGGGAGGGGGTCCCAGGTCCCAGGTGGAGGGAATAGTAACAGACATTCTCCCCTCCAGGTACCAGTCATGGTCCTCATAGCCCTTGGCTGCACAGAGGACCAAACTGCAAAAGGGATGTGCTGGCACCTTCCCTCCAGCCTTCCCGGTGAGTTCACCTCCCCAGCCCCACTGTCTCTGCTCCCTGGGCTGCCCAGGATACCTGGCTATGGCTAGGAGAGCAATCCTGTTAGCTGGGGAAATGGGACACTGCAGGGAGGAAGGCATGCTGTAACTCGGGCTGGGAGAGCTGGGCTGGTCACCACATGCCAGACAGGGCTACCCAAGGATAGGCTCAGGTCCCTCCAGGCTAATTCCAGCCTGTACCATATGGGACTCTCCCACTTCAGGGCCTATTTGTAACCCGAGCTGTAGGCCAGACACCAGGTCCGTGAAGGATTTTTAATCACCAAAAGGTTGGTTTGAGAGTGTCCCAGCAGGGCTTTCAGAACAAAAGGAGAGACTGAAGGAAGAGTGGCTCTGGGGAGGTGCTTCCCAATGTCACCCCCACTTGTGATGCCTCCTCTCTTGGGGCATCTGACAGCACCCCCCATGTTCCCTCCACCACCACTTTGGAGGAGTAAACAGCCATGTCCCACAGCTGGGGACTCCTGGGTTCAAGGCAGAATGATCAGGCAGGAGGGGAGCCAGCAGGGCCAGCTCTTCAGCTCAAAGTGCCCGTTTTTCTCTAGGAGCACCTGGCACATTGACAGCTGGAGATGGTGGGGGCTCAGTCACCTGCTTCCTTGGTTACTCCAACATGTCACAGTCTCAGCCCCAGTCTCTGCCACCAGCAACCATGAGCAGACCCTCCTGGCCTCCATCAGGCACTGTCCATTCCAACTCCACCACCGCTTGGGATGCCTTTCCCATTGCCCCCTTAGCCTCCCAGAGCCTTACTGCTGCCACTGGATTCCCTTCACTCCCATCACCCAGCTCACCCTTTCACAGCTGTATCAGAGCAACAAAACCCATCTGTAAACGTCACTCTCAGCACTTCCACCTTCCCCACTCTCGCATTTCTGAGTTCCCAGGGCAGCAATGGAAAACACCATCTCCTCTCCCCACTCTTTTCTTTTGCCTTTCACTCTCCTAGTGCCCAGCACCTGTCCACCAAGCATGGTGGGCAGGAATCACAGAATCGTCTATATTGGAAAAGACCTTCAAGATCATCAGGTCCAACCATTTACCCTACTCTACCAAGTCCATCACTACACCATCAGCTCCAGTGTACCATGTCTCCACTGCTGGGACCTGGGCAGTGCCCAGTGAAGGTCAACTTGCCCTTCATGGTTTCCAGCACCAGGGCCCTGGTACCCCTGGGAAGAGACTCCAGTGCTTGGGATCCTGCAGCCAGACCCTCCCCATTTCCAGAGTTCCTCTGGGAGCTCCTATTGGCCAACCCAGGGCACCCCCCATGGCAGTCTTAGCCACCAGTGCAGGGCTTGACTCATTCAGCCCCAAAGCATGCCAGGCCAGCAGCCATGGGACACGGCTGGCTCCCTGGGGGAAGGCAGGGCACAGGAGACATCCCTCTAATCATTTCTCCATCTGAGTGTCAGAGGCTACATTCCTGCTGGCAAATCCCTTCAGGCCTTACAGATACAGTGTAATGGTCAGAGGAAACAAGGCCAACTGTCATGCCCTGAACGGTGAGGGTCACTTTTGTTAGAAGCTCTGTTCAGGTCGGATATCACAGTGCTGGGGGCTGGGATGGTAGAGGGCAGGGCTGGGCCAGCAGACGGACCCAGAGGAACAGCCCAGCCCATCTCAGGGTGGGAAAATGTCTTTGCAGGAGGCGTGTCTCACCCCAAGACCCTCTCAGCAAGGGGAGAACTACACCACAGAGGAAGCAGTTGGTTCCAGTGTGTCTTAGCGACATGCAGGACACATGCAAAGGCTGGCCGTGGACACGCTGCCACGGCCACGGGCAGCAGAAAGGGGCACACCGCAAGCACATGCCGCTGATATTTACAATGCTATCACAGCCTCCGCCGAGGCAGTACAATCCGCCACTGGATGCAAGAACAGTCTGTCAAGAGAACAAGAGAGTCAGCAGAAGTGAGACAGGAATGGGAGAGAGGGAGGGAGGAAGGAGGGGAGGACTGGTTGCAGAAGAAGACGACACAGACACAGAAGAAAGAGTAAGAAGAAAATTGGAGACAAGAAGAGCACAGGGGAAGGACAGGAAAACATCCACTGTCATTTGGGCTCACAGACAAGACAACGTGACTTTTGAAGGGCAGAGGCAGTAGACGGATGTTCAGGGAAACACACTGATCATGAGGGACTAACCCACTTCTGTGCTCCACTGCACTGCACCTGCTGTGACCCACATGTCTTGGACCAGGAAATACGGCCCAAACCTCAGAACTGTGTGATTTCGCTCCCTCTCATGGAGACCCCCAGGTCAGGTCCAAGGTTGTGGCAGGTGGAATCTGGAGGCAAGCTGACCAGCTCAAGCTAACCCACAGCTCCCCAGCAGCAAGCTGGGATGCTCTCAGCACGGCTGCTTGGACACCAAGACAGTGCTGGTGCAGATTTGTTGGAAATGAACACAGAGACTGGTAGTCCCCAGGTGCAGGTAAGAAGCAAACCACTGCCCAGCACTGCTCACCTACTGAGAGGCAGGAACTGCTGGTCTGTGTGCACATGGGCAAAGCATCCAGAGGAATGCTGGCTGCTCCCTCACACACACACAAAGCCCTGAGGCTCCTCAAAGCCAGCTGGAGACACGATCCACCGCAGAGAGCCTGGGGCGTTCTGGAGCAGGGGGACTCCTTCCCAGTGCAAACACCAATACCTGACCCTCTGTGGGGTGGCCCAGCCCCAGCACCCCTTGCACAGACCAGGGTCATTCCTGGGGACCCAGCCAGTAGAAGGCTTTGGGTAGTCTGGGAGTGTTGGCCCCTGCAAAGGGGATGAGCTTCCAGGGCAGGCAGTGGCAGAAGTGACACAGCAGCATGGACACTGCCAGCCCGCTTCAAAACCTGGGGTGGCATTGACAGAGGGGCCCCCATCCTTACTTCCTTTCTACCCCAGACATCTATATTGGGGATCAGGGGAACTTGATGATTGAACAGTCATGAGGATCTGGCTGTGGTGGCTGGCAGAAGGCTCCTGATGGCACAACTCTCCACCACCCCACCCTGACACTGCACACAGAGACACGAGGGAGGAGAAAAGAGGCAGGATGGAAAGAGAGAGGAGGAAAGGACAGACTTTGCAAACCAGAATCACGTACCGGGGTGCCCCTAGGAATGGCGTGGCTGCTGCAAGGTGTCACCAGCCACCACTGCACCATGGTGCAGGCTTGTTTCATGAAGACCACCCTTCTGAAAACACTGTAGTCCCGAGTCTGCTTGTAACAGCAAGCTGATCTATGATGGGTGTAGTGATTGCAGCTCCTGGCTACCAGAGGTACAGACCCACCTTGCACTCACCTCTCAGCAGGGAGGAGACTTAACCAGAAGGGGAGGTGAAGTTTATTCCCTGCTTCCTAATCCTAATACACCTGCACATCACCAGATGGTTGGTAAAAACTCGGCGATGCTGGGAGAGATGTGGGCTGGATGGAGAAGAAAGCACGTGGAGGGAAGGTGGGGCAGCTGTGAGGGGCTCTGCTCTCAGGAGGGGACAGAGACAGTCACTGGTGCATGAGATTGGCCAGAGCAGGATTGCCCCGTGACGGAGGATCCCGATGGGTTTGAGGGACTGGGAAGGGAGACCGGCACTCTTCGTGCCTCAGCACCCAGACCTGGGGCAGAGGATCTGGGAAGCTCAGGCCACATAGGACCATTCTTGAAATCTTGCCTGGCCTTCTGCACAGCCCTGCTATTGCCAATGGCATTGTGGCACCTGGGTCA
The DNA here is from genome assembly GCA_013396935.1 of Baryphthengus martii. Lineage (NCBI taxonomy): Eukaryota > Metazoa > Chordata > Aves > Coraciiformes > Momotidae > Baryphthengus > Baryphthengus martii. Next base: position 545,201 of record VWZK01014557.1, read on the forward strand.
GTCCATGCCAGCCCAGCCAGGGCACCGGACTCCTCTGGGTGCCTGTGACCTGTGTCCCTGGGCAACCCCACAGACCCACAGCCAAGCACAGCGGGACTTTCCCACCTGTGTCAATTGACCCAGTCTCTTGCTTCACAGAGACTGAAAATCTCTGCCCAGTGCAGGGCCTTGAGCACCCTTTGAACTTAATTTCTGAGTGGCAACAGCATGGGGAAGGAGGTAAGGCACCAGGAAATGACACCCTACAGGCAATGGGAAGCTAGGTCACCGGTGCAGGGTCAAGGATGGGGTCATGACAGATGAAAGCTGCTGACACTGACATGAAATCTGGTAGCTCGTCAAGGCTGAGAAGCACGGAGGCAGGGACAGCAGTGACGATGTGTAGAGCTGTGCTGGAAGGAGTCTGTTGCTGTCACAGGGGAGGAAGGTGGATGGTTTTGCCCATTCCAGTTCTGGGAGGCCTGGACTACTCTCCAGAGAAGAAAGTGACTGCCACCAAGGGCCCCTGAACACTCTCTCATCTCCAGCACTGAGAATGGCTGAAGGTCACCCTGTGCAGAGGTGGCAGAGGCAGCAGCTCTGCCAGGCACAGCCTTGTAGCGCACCAGAGCTGGCAGGCCTTGCTCCCAAGAGGAAATGGCATGCAAAGTCACCAGAGAGGGTTAATCTATAATCTACCCGACCCTATGGCTGCTTCTAGAGTTACCATCAGCTCTGTCAAGTGCAGCACACGGCCTCCTGGGCAGGCATTTTCAGTGCTAGACATGGGGTGTGGGTGGCCCAGTGCTGTGAAAGGCAGTGCTGTGCTGGCTTCCGAGCACTGCTCTGAAAATGCTCCCAGCAGAGCACTTACCATATAGACAGTCTGCAGCCACCCAGCCACACAGTTTATATGGTGCAGAGTTTCTGAAATAGTGTACAGGGTATACATGTGCCCACATATACAGTCTGTATGTCTATATGTATGTATACAGTCAGTATATGTACATGTATAAAGGGACACATGCAAAGCGAATGCCTTGAAATTTGCTGTGTCTGATCCTCCCCTAGCATGGGACACCAGTGTCCTGGGGGTAAGGGGAGCTGTGGGAACCCTTTTTCTTCCCACCTGCACTGATCTGAGGTGGGACATATGGGTGAACTGCCAGTCCAGGTGCACACATGGGGAAGACAGGCAGGGCGACCTGGGTAGGGGCTGGCACACATCCTGCTGCTCGCGGTCCGGTCCTGAGTGAGAAGACCGCTTTCCATAGGATCCCAGTGCCTACAGATTTAGGGGATGGGAGGGGAGGGAGCAGTGTGACATGTCAGCCAGCTGTGGACAGTCTCCTATGTTTAAACAGTGCTTTAAAGATCCACAGGGCCATGGCTGTGATCTCCACATACTCATGCCATGGGCTGACCCTGGCTTGTCCCTCCTCAGAACCAAACAAAGTAGGGAGAGGGGAGAGGACACTAATGCTCTGCAGAGCTGGACACTCCACCAGCATCCCTGTCTCGCTCCAGGGCGGGTGTCGCGACACAGCCTCAGGCAGGTGCCAGTGGTGCTCCATGGAGCACCCCCATGATCCAGCAGTCTGTCACTTACATCAATCTCACTCAGGATGACGTCAATGATGCTGCCAATCACTATGAGGAAATCAAAGACATTCCATGGGTCCCCAAAGTAGCCCTGCCAGGGAAGAGACAGAGAAGAGGAGTTAACATACAAGAGTTAGGTCAAGGAGGCAACAGATGTTGGAGCACAGAGGAAGAAGTGCCAGAAGGATCACCGGTGACCTCTGGCACCACAGGGAGAGCCAGAAGAAGAGGTGGTGGTCAGATTTCATACCCTCTAATCGATTATTTTGTCCTGTCTTGTAACGACATGGGTGGATGGAGGGTGGATGAAAGTGACTAGAGCTATGACCCCACCGGTGACAGATGACCCTGAAGACAGGAACAATGGCTAGCTGGATTAGATTGGATTTGGCTAACAAGGGCAGCCCTGACAAACAGTAATCCTTCCAGAAACTCACAGGTCCTGCACTTGGGAGTTCCCAAGGGTCTCACAAGGAGAAATTCTCTGCAGTTGCAGTGGAGCACTTGTACTTGAGAGATGCCAAACGCAGGGGAAATGGTACCCCCTGGCCTGAACCAAGGCCCTCTCCTGAATTCCAGACTATGTCCTCCTCTCACCTTGGCTTTAAAGGCCATGAGCTTGAGGATCATCTCCAGGGTGAAAAGGATGGTAAAGGCCACATTGAGGATGTCTGAGACATGGTTCATTTCTGCGGACTGGTTGTAATGCTGAGAAGAAGTCAGAAAGAGCCATGTTAGCCCACAGCAGGTCCAGCCTCAGTTGTGAGCTCAGATATGGGTGCTGGATGCAGACCCACCTCCCACAGACCTATGGGTCAGCAAAACAGAAACTTTCCCCCTGTAGCCCCATCTCTGGGCTCCCCACATCCAATCAGTCCCACTTTGCTCCTATCCCCACATATGCCAAGCACATACCATGAGCTTTGCTGTGTAGGCAAGACCTCCTCCCAGGAAACTCTCTTGGAGCTGGCAGGGCTGATCGAGCCCATTCCCTGCTGTGGACACCCCTCCACCACCCATGGTGGGCACCGTGCCCCTTACCTGCATGCCCAGGCAGATGGTGTTCAGCAGGATCAGGAAGAACATGAGATACTCAAAGTAGGAGGAAGTGACCACGTACCAGATGTGGTACTGGTAGGGGTTCTTGGGGATGTAACGCCGCAGCGGGCGAGCCTTCAGCGCATACTGCACACACTGGCGCTGGGGATGGGAGAGCAGATGTGATCCCACAGTGGAACACAGGGCAGTGCCAGGGGCACAGGCACAGAGCCAACACCACTGGCAACACTGCACATCCCCACAGACACAAGCTGGATCCACTCCTGTCTCAGCCCAGCGACACGGGCTGGGAACAGCAATGGGTCAAGTATCTGCTCTGTTTTCTGCAAATACACCCCCAGAGTATCCACATGGGACCAACTTTCCAAAGCCATTGCACGCCTCCAAAGATTGCCAGACTGTCCCTGTACCAACTCCTCCAGTCCTGAGCTTGCCTGGTTATCACAGCACTTCCCCAGGCTTCCTCAGGACTGGCCAAGAGCAGCCCGAAGATATCACATGAACCAGGGGTAAATGGGACACTAAGTTTTCTCTCTGCACCTGAGAGATGCTGAACAGGCCCTTCGCTCCCCAGCAGGCCAGGGCCCCCTCTGCTGAGTTCATGACTAGCTCACATCACTTCTGGCATCCTCAGCTCAAGGTGCCCATGCTGCCTCCGCAGGTTTGCTGAGCACAGGAGGATGCCAGCACCAGCTCTGGGGCAGCAGGCACCCTTTGTCTGGCTGTCCCCCCCAGCAAGTGTCATATCCTCTGCTGATGCTGGTTTCCCTTCCATTGCTTTCAACATTGATGCCTCCAACCAGAATCACAGCGTGACAGCATCACAGACGGGCTGACAGGGGAAGGTGCCTCTGGAGATGGTCTAGTCAAAGTTCCCTGCCCAAAGCAGGGCCAGCCAGATTGTGTTGCCCAGAGCTGTGTCCAGTTAGGTTTTGAATACCTCCAAAGATGAAGCCTTCATAATCTCTGAGCAACCTGTTCCAGTGTTTGACTACCCTCACCATAATAAAAGGGGTTTTATTTATATTTAAACTACACTTCCTGTTTTCTTAAGTTTGTGTCCATTGTCTTTTGTCCTGTTGCTGGGCACAACTGAAAAGAGTCTGGCTCCATCCTCATTACAGCCCCTGATGAGGTGTTTGCACACATAGGTAAGATACCCATGAGCCTTCTCTCCTCAATACCAGACTCAGCATCTCCTTATATGACAGACGCTCCAGACTCTCAGTCATCTCTGCAGCCCTTTGCTGGACTCACACCAGTACATCCATGTTGCTTCTGTGCTGGGAGCCTTGGAAAACCTGTGCTGTGCCTGACATGGGTCCAGTTAACTCTCTCTCAGCAGTGTACAGACCTGGGTCAGGCTCAACTTATCTGCACCAGCAGTGCCACCACTAAGGGTTGATGCAAATCTTTCAGACCTAGTAGTGCCAGATCCAGGACTAGTCCACTCTGTCCCATCCCAGCAATTCCATTACCTGGTTCTTGTCCAGCTCACAGTTTTTGTACTCGCTCTCCCCCTGCTCCTGGAAGGTGACAATGACAAAGCCCACAAAGATATTCATCATGAAGAAGGCAATGAGGATGATGTAGATGATGAAGAACATTGCAATCTCCACCCGGTAGTTGTAGATAGGGCCTGTATCCTCAGCATTAGTGTCAATGGCCATGTAAAGCAGCCTACAGGAGGGAAAGTGAGGCAACAGATCCTAATTAGGTGGGAAGGACCATCACTCCTCCTGAAGGTTGTGAAGAGCTCTAGAGGCATCCCAAATCCAACTACGGTGGGGCAGGGCTTCCAGGATGACCTTGTCAGCTCCACAGCCACTGCCAGGATGGCTAGCCCTGCTCCTCAGCGTGGGCAGCTCTTCCTTCTTTATGACGGCAAAGGCCTACAGCAGTGATCTGCTCCCAGCACAAACCCATCACTGAGCAGCCCCCACGCACAGCCCAACTCACTCTGGCCAGCCCTCAAAAGTGGAGACAGTGAAAAGTGACATCATGGCTGAGAAGACATTGTCGAAGTGGAAGTTGCTGTGCAACCAGACACGCTCCTGTAGCTCAATCTGCGTGGGGTCTCCATCCACGTAGTTGATGAAATAGCCCCTGCAGCAGAAGGGACGTGGTGTTCAATGGGCAGGGCCGCCTTCAAGCCCACCCGCTGTGACACTGGCCCAGGGTTCTTTGGTGCCTGGGAAGGGAGGACAGCCCTGTGCTTATTTCTGATTTAACCCAGGGTGAGGGAAAAGAACATGAGACCTCAGCTCCACTTTGGATGGAGCATTTCCATGCAGAAATACAAGTGGCCTCTGCCACACAAGCCCCTCCCATCCCTGGATGCTGCCCTGCTGGGGCTGAGCTGCAGAGAGCTCTTACCTGCACTCCTTCTCCGTCATCTTGGAGGGGTCTGCGCATCTGTAGAACTTGCCCTGCATTTCAGAGAGATAAGAAGACACTGTTGCTGTGACTATAGGAGCCATGGGGAGTTTTGACCTTTTTACCACCCACAATCAATTCCCATCCTGCCTTCATGCTGACTCTGCCCCCTGCCTCACACCATCGCTGGCTTCCCCGCTTTCCGTGCCAATGCAACCCAGTTCACAGGGTGTTTCAGGAGCCATGGCAGACCCTTGGGGTCAATCCCAGGCTGAGACAAGTAAACATTGCCTAGTGATGGGAATAGACCTTCCAGGGCCCTGAGCTGAGACCTCTCTAGCTCATCCGATTGGCGAGTCAACTATTTGGAACATAGGGAAGAAAGCAGCAACCATGGAATTAACTAACAGTTAAAGTCTGAGCTGACAGGTCTACTCAAGTTGCAGGGTGTCTTGAAAGCCCTCTCCACTTCAGCTTGGAATTTGAGCTCAATTATTAGAATAAAGCTGAGCTCAGCCACAGACAGCTCTGCCTTGGAGCAGCCAAGGCCCAGAGAACAAGAGCGGTGATGTGAAAAAGGAGACTCGTTGCATCCAAAGTGCAGAGGAAGTCAGAAGCACTTGTTGCCTTAGAAAGGGGAAACTGAGGCAGTAAGTGGGGCAAGGTAGTTGGTCCCTTTGCACATGCTGCCTGGACATGAGAGTATCCTGGGTGTTTCCTGCCCTCCTCCCACTGCAGGCTCTTCTGCCCAGACCTCTGGTGCAGGCAGGGCATTTTGCAGAGCACAGGAATTATGGCCTGTGCTGGCCTCAACATTGGGAGACATCATCCGCAAGGGCTATGACTAGAAGAGCCTGTCCAGGATATGCTTGAGCAGAATGTCCCTCCTGTCCACTTGAGATACTTCTCACCTTGAAGAGCTGGACCCCGATGCAGGCAAACATGAACTGCAGCAATGTCGTGACGACCACAATGTTACCAATAGTCTTGATGGCCACGAACACACACTGGACCACGTGCTGCGGAGGTCAAGAACAGTGCACACTTGAGCATGCTTGGGGCAAATGCCTGGTATGTGTCCCGCACTCTCTCACTGCAGGGATGGGCCCCAAGAAGAGCAGGAGCCTGCCAAGAGCAGTGGGATGGGGCAGATCCCTTCCACAGACAGGGAGTGGGGATTGGGTTCCTGGCCCCACAAACCGCACAGGGTATGATGCCTGCCACATAACCTCCTGTGAGGTTCATGGGCCGAGGACCTGCAGCCCCACCAGCATCCTTCCTACCTTCAGCCCCTTTGCCCTGTTAATGGCTCGCAGAGGCCTCAGCACCCTCAGAACCCGGAGGATCTTCACCACTGAGATGGTACTGGACCTGAGGAGGAAGGCAGAGCTGCGATGAGATGAGACAATTCCCCTGACCAGGCCAGCCTGGCACAGCTCCACCAATCAATCAGCCATGGAGCACAGGTGAGGAGCAAGGGATGGCAGAGACACGCAGATGTCACTAAGCCATCACCCCACATAAGGCCAAACGACACTAGCAGCTGGAGAAAACGGCTCCAAATTGAATTCCTACCCTGATTTTCACCTTTGACACTCAAGCATTTTGCCTCCCTGCCTCCCAGTTGTCCATGCCCTGTCCCCCTAAGCATGACTTTATAGACACCAACACATAGGCTAATACCCAGCCCTTGGGCTGGTTGCTCCTTCTCCATCCAGCAGAGAGCTGCAGCACCCCAGCTGCCCTGTCAGGCTAAACAGACCAGTGCCCAGCCCACGATGCCTGGAGGTACTTACTCAATTCCCATGGAGGTGAGGGAGACAGCGACCACCAGCAAATCAAGGATATTGAAAGAGTTCCTGCAGAAGGAGCCTTTATGCAAGAAAGCACCATAGGCTGTCATCTGGGCAGCAGAGGGAGTTATGAGAGAGAGGTCAGGCAAGGCTTGGGGGTCATAGTCCCCCCACAGCCCTGGGGCAGACAAAGAGCTTCTCATAGCTCCATGGCCTGGGGACCCTATCCTGCTCAGACTTCTACCTCTGCAGCCAGGCAGGAAGCTGACTTCAGCTGGAAATCCTCTCTACTGTACTGGCTGGAGAAAAAACACCTCCCAGTCATTCCACAAATGAAAGAGGAGAAGAGTAAAGAGACTTGGAGTGGGACCAATGTGCACCAGCTGCTTGAATTACTGTTTTATTCAACAGATTTCCATTGCTTTCTCTTTCTCAAAGTTTTTCTAAAGGGAACATCAGAACCAAAATGCTAGTGCCATGACCCCCAGCTGTTCTTCTGTCAGAGAACAGCTGACTTGCACCACCTAGACTGCACAAACTCTGGGGATGCAAGGATCAGCTAGCAGCTCCTCCTTGCCAGGACCTCGAGCATGTGCACGAAGAGCATGAGTGACCATGGCCAGAACAATCTAGAACCATGTGCTGGGTTATGCACATGGCGAGGACCATGGGGCAGAGGGACTCACCTTCAATACGATTTCAACTGTGAAGACAGATGTGAAACCAATGTCAAAATATCTGAGAATCTGGGAACAGAAGCACCAGAACTGGATGAGATTTGGATGACACGGGAAATGCTCCAGTATGTTCAAACATCCTGGCATGGTGGTTTTGCCCTCTGCTCTGTGGACTGGCGGGCCCATCTAGCTCAACAGAGCCTGCAAACCCAGTGCTAAGAAGACTCCTGAATTTCTCTCAGATTTGCTGATTTTCCCCAGTGCGTGATCCAACCTGCAGCCCGGGACCAAGCTCTCAGTTCCCAAGTGAGTGAAGCTTTACCTGGTTCACCTGAAAGTATCTGATCCCCAAAAGCACTGAGTGACCTGTGAGGCTCTCATGTGACACATGTCAGTTGAGTGCAGATCCGTTTGTGTGGCTAGATCTGTGGCTACCTCTGCTCCATGGCAGCACCATTTCAGGGGACTGCACTCACTAGAGGTCCATTTTGCCTCCTCAGACTATGACCCTATCCCCAGTAAGCCACCACAGCCTCTCAAGTACCCTGTCAGGTCATCCACTGAGACATGGAGCAGTAAAAACTTGTCTCAGCTGTGCCCAGAATGGCCTCTCCTCTCAGAGTGTATTGCCCTCCCAGGGGCGGGGGTGAAATCACAGCTACTTGATGAGAGATGACATCTGGCAAGCAGGTCTCTGCTTACTGGGGATCTGGGGGTCTCCCTGAGGGCTCCCCCACCTATCTAAACCCGGCACAGTTACAGGCACCTGGTTGCGGAAGGACTCGGCCCGGATTGGATCTTCGGCTGCCAGTGAGATGCTGCTGAGCAGAATGAAAAGCAAGATGAAGTTGGTGAACCAGGTGGCGTTGATAATTCTGTGGCACAGCATCCGAAACCTGCCAAGGACAGAAACAGTGTGAAATGCTGCAAGGGGCCAGAGGGACATCAGGCAGGGCCATGGCAGAGGGTTATGGCTAAACCTTGAGGACAGGAAGACCCTAAGCAAGAAGGGATGTCAGTGCCAGCCCTTCCACAGAGAAGACTTTTCCCAGTGAGCTGGCTCCCTTCAGAGCTGGCTGTTACGCACAAATAGGATCACATTGGGAAGGGTTGGTGCCAGAGGTACCTGGGCCAGGCCTGGCTCCAGAAGGCAGAGGGAAGGTTCAGTGCCTACTTGTTGGTTGGGCTGAAGATGAAGAAGGAGCTGGCTTCAGGCATGGGCACAGCCTTCTCTTTCAGCTGCAGCTCTGCGAGGGGACGTGGCCGAGGACTCAGAGGGATTTCAGGCTCATCTTCCTCATCATCACCTGCATGGTGGCCATAAGGAGGGAAGTGGAGAGAATCACCCAGAAAGTGAGAGGGAATATGACCTTATGGACACTCCTCTGATCCTGTGATCCTGTGCCAGAAGGACCTCAGCACCCTGAGACTGGTGGAGGGTCACCACACCCTTCGCTCCTCACATAGCCAGAGTTCTGACACCACCTCTCAGCAGTGCCTCCCCAGCTTTCCTGTTGCCCTGCCAGGGACAAGTCTTACCTGGGAAGTCTGCAGAAGGGTAGGGGTCTTTGATCTCATTGACATTGGATTCAAATTCGTCCACTTTTAACTGAAACAAGGAAGAGACAGAGAGGAGAACATGCAGCTGCCTGAGGCAGTATTGCTGTCAAATGTTGCATGTTGGCCAGACCCTATCATCTCGGAAGCCACATGGGACAAGCATTATCTCTGCATTTGGCCTGCAGAGCACCAAGCACATGGATGGAACAGGATGGAGCAGGGTGAGGGGAAACACCTCAGGGAAACTGCAGTCTGAGCAGAGAGCAATACCAAGAGGAAAGGACAGGGAAACATGTGCTGGGCAAGAGCCTGGGGCCATTTGTCTACAGTTGAAATAAGACATGGCGTGATTCCTGGATGAGTTTCCATGGAACATCTCTGGAAGGAGAACAGGGAAGTAGCTGCTGGCCAGGTGCTTCTAAGAGGCAGCCTGGCACAGTCAGCAGAGTTGAATAGAAGGTTTTGCATACAGGGGGTGCTTGTGTGGACATAAAGGAAGTCTAGGATGCTGCTGATCTGCTGTGCTCCTCTCCACACTGGTGTCCAGTCCATCTCAACCACTAACAACTGGCTGTAGCCAAGGAAATTAATCAGAGGAAAAGGATCCCCAATGATGGACCTGCTTCACCAAGCAACCTGTCCTGTCAGGACCCAGAGACCCCCCATCCCCAGAAGACGCTAAGCAAGGAGTGACTCTGCCCCAGGAGAGTCCAGACTCAGGCTTGCTCCAAGCCTTTCACAGTCCTGACTGTGGGAAGGCAAAGACTGGTCCCTCACCAGGAGGTCCCCAGGCCCAGCCCCACCAGCACTGACCTTGGCTGTTGTGGGAATCCCTTCTCCCTTTGCTTTCTGCTCAAGCTTCTTTGCCAACATCTGCTTCTCATCCTCCGACTTCTCTGGGTAACCTCTGAGTGGAGAGGAGGGGAGAGCAGGAACTGAACTCTGGGCAGAAGCATGAATGACACTATTCTGTCCCTTCACACCAAAGCACCTGATCTGGGAGCTCCCCCTTCCAGGGAGCACAGCACTCACCTGGACATCTTCCGCCGCTTGCGTTCTTCTGCTTTGGCCTTCTGGGCTAAGGTCAGGCTCTCAGCCTCGGCCAAGTTATCAACTGCGATGGCCAAGAAGACATTGAGGAGGATATCTGGAGGGACAATGCTAAGGACATGAACTCGGTTCCCATTTGGAATTTGTGGCCGTAGCTGTCCATGGTCTCCAGGCTTGCTCGGAGAAACCTTCCTGGAGTTAAGCACCTGAGATAACCCTGGGTGGTGATCCCTAACCCTGAACCCCTCCTTGTGAGTACTGAGCTCTGGGCTGGCTGCCCTCCTCTGTCTTAGCTCAGTCTGTCCACCTCAGTCTTGTTACTGCATTGATTGATGACTGTCATCCTGTCAGTCATCCAAACCTGCCCCACAGTGTGCTTTCCTCCAGACTCCAGATCCCTGAAGAAAACCATAAGCAAGACCTGAATCTTGTGGTTTGTTCCCTTGCTGTTCAGAACTGAAAAGCTTAAGGCAAGCACAGTAAAGCTGAAGGAAGCCTTCCCGCCACCCATTCACAGTCCTATGAAGTTGACACTGTGGGACTGGGTACAGGGAGCCTAGGCCTGGCTTCACAGGCAGAGGATACAGTTCCCACAAACAAAGAGGATGATGAAGTAGATGCAGACCAGCATGCCAGGAAAGGATGGGCCTCCGTAGGCCATGATCCCATCATACATGATTGAATTCCAGTCCTCTCCAGTCAGAATCTGGGAGCAGAGCAGAAATAGAGACCCAAGAGCCCCCACAGCAGTGCATGGCAGAACCCCACAGGTCAATCCTGACCTCTTGGCTCCAGCCCCAAACCCTCACAGCCCCTACAGCCCTGCTCAGCCCTGAACCTGCACAACTGCTCATGATTCCAACCACATTTCCCAGCTCCTGCCTCAAAGCCACATCACCTCCCACAAACCAACACTCCTCTGAATGCCAGCTCTTGTCAGGAGACTCATGGCCCAGGCGACCTTCTATAACAAGATGACTCACCTAGTGGATGAGGGAAGAGCTGTGGACATTGTGTACCTGGATTTTAGTAAAGTCTTTGACAGTGTATCCCACATTCTCCTTCGGAAGCTTATGATGCAAGGCTTGGACAATTACACCCTGCGCTGGATAAAAAACTGGCTGCCTGGCCGGGCCAAAAGAGTGGTAGTGACTGGAGCTAGATCTGGCTGGCGTCCAGTCACAAGCGGTGTTCCCAGGGCTCAGCGCTGGGGTCTGTTCTCTTTGACATCTTTATTAATGATCTGGATGAGGGGATCGAGGGCACCCTCAGTAAGTTTGCAGATGACACTAAGATACATGGGTGTGTCAATTTGCTAGAGGGTAGGGAGGCTTTCCAGTGGGACCTAGAGAGGTCAGATCATTGGGCCAAGGTTCATGGTATGAGCTTCAACAAGGCCAAGTGCCAGGTCCGGCACTTGGGTCACAACAACCCCATGTTAAGCTACAGACTTGGGGATGTGAGGTTGGAGAGCTGCAAGATGGAAAAGGACCTGGGGGTGTTGAACGATAGTCGATTAAATCTGAGTCAGCAGTGGGCCCAGGAGGCCAAGAAGTCCAATGGCCTCCTGGCTTGGATTAGAAACACTGTGGCCAGCAGGGATAGAGAGGTGATTTTCCCCCTGTACTTGGCACTGGTGAGGCCACCCCTGGAATATTGTGTTCAGTTCTGGGCCCCTCACTATCAGAAGGACACAGAAGTGCTGGAGCATGTCCAGAGAAGGTCGACGAGGCTCGTGAAGGGCCTGGAGCACAAGCCCTACGAGGAGTGGCTGAGGGAGCTGGGGTTGTTCAGTCTGCAGAAGAGGAGGCAGAGGGGAGACCTTCTCATTCTCTACAACTACCTGACATGAGTTTGGAGCGAGGAGGGGGCAGCCTCTTCTCCCTGTTGGCTGCGACAGGACCAGAGGGAACGGACGCAAGCTGTGCCAGGGGAGGTTTAGACTGGGTATTAAGAAACATTTCTTCACTGAAAGGGTTATCAAACATTGGAATAGCCTGCCCAGGGCAGTGGTGGAGTCACCATCCCTGGAGGTATTCAAATGGCGTGTGGACCTGGTGCTGAGGGACATGGTTTAGTGGTGAGCTTGCAGTGTGGGGTTGAAGGTTGGACCTGGTGATCTTGAAGGTCTCTTCCAACCAAAGACATTCTGTGACACTCCCAGCACCCTGTCTTCCAGCCTTTTGATGCACTTCCCACAGCCCCATACCTGGAAGACACTGATGAGGGCCTGAGGGAAGTTGTCAAATGTGCTGCGTCGCACTTCCATGTCCTCAAAGTCGAATTTGCCCCCAAAGAGCTGCATGCCCAGCAGTGCAAAGACAATGATGAAGAGGAAGAGGAGGAGCAGCAGAGAGGCAATGGAGCGGACAGAGTTGAGCAGAGAGGCCACCAGGTTGCTCAGTGATGTCCAGTACCTGGGCAGAGGAGAGACAGGGGAGTGCGGGAGGAGAAAGCGTGGGGAAAGCTGTGGGCAGGTATGTGCAGGGAACAGACCACCTGGCCCAGGGGGATGTGCCAGCAGCCCAGCAAGAGGGGCTCTGAACCAGCACCACTCACAGGCTGGACACTGGGACTGCTCCAGCCAGGACCCAGGAGGTGGAAATGAAGCTCCTGGTGTGGTGTGACACGTAAGACAATCTGCTGCCTGCACAGGGAACCAGCAGGCAGCAGGAAGGGAAAGGGGGATGAACACACAGTGAGTTGGTAACAGAAAGAGAAACCAGGAATACTGGCCCACAGCACCCCCATTTACAACACCCTAGAATCCAGAGTGAGAAAAGGATCCTAGGAGAATTTCAGCAAGCCCTGCTCTATCCTCCTTGCCACTCCCAGACCATGTCCTGGAGACAGAAGTCCCCAGCTTGGCCTCGGTCATCCATCCAGGAGCTACCATGCTGAAGCCCTCCCCAGGGACAAGGCCAAGTGATGTTTGGGGATAGGGAGCCACCAGCACCCACAGACCTCCCTTCCCAACCTGGTGATCTTGAAGATGCGGAGGAGCCGGATGCAACGCAGCACAGAGATGCCCAGGGGTGACAAGGTGCCAAGTTCCACCAGGATGATCTCCAAGATCCCCGCACACACCACGAAGCAGTCAAAACGGTTGAAGAGTGACATGAAGTACTGGCGCAGGCCCAGAGCATACATCTTCAGCATCATTTCAGCCACAAAGAGTGCCAGCAGCACCCGGTTGGCATTGTCTAGGGTGAGAGATCCAGCCCGTCAGAGCATGGACCTCTCAATCTCAGCATGGCATAACAGGAAGGGAAGAAGGGCAGAGCTGCTCAGATCCCTCCTCTGCCCACCAAGCCCTGAGCTGCAGCTGCAGCAAATACTGTTTTTCAAGGAGCACACGGGAGAGGAAGATGCGGAAAAATGTGATGTGCAACTCTGTTCTTGTATGTGTGAGAGAGCGGCTGTACTGGGCATGGGAGTCCATGCAGCGTGTGCACGTGACCTGGGCTGTGCCTGTGTGTACATGTGGCTGAGCTGGGTACATATGTGCATAGCTGTATTTCATGTGTGTGAGGTGAGGGCGCAGGGAGGGTGGCCATGCATAAACACATGTAGTTGTGCTGCATGAGTGTATGCAATACGTGTTTGCATGTACTCTGCGTATACAAGTGTAAATGTATACACTCTCTATGTGTTCAGCATGCAAACCCACGTCCCCAAGAACACATATGCTGTGCATGTGTAACTGTACACACCACACATGTTCAATGTGCAGTTTGTGACAGCACATAATTGTGTGCAGGATGTTTGTGCATGTCAGCAAGTCTGCCTGTGTCCAACAGCCCCTGTGCCACGCCAGTGAGGCTGTGGTGCACAGTAAGGGTTCACACATGTCTCTAGGGCAGTGGGGTGTCCTGGGTCCTCTGTCTCCCTCAGGCTCTTTGCTTACCTTGCACCTGTGTCAGCCATTCTGGCTGGAAGTGATGCTCAGAGGCAATGGAGAGGGTGTTCAGTGCCACCAGCAGGATGACAAGCCAGTAGAAGAACTTAGATTTCACCACATCCCTGCACTTCCTACGAAACATTCGGTTCCAACGCCTCCACTGACGGCTGGAGAGAGAGCAAAGAATCAGCAGGGCCGGCCAGCCTGCGGGTCTTGTGCAGCCCAGGGCTGAGCCTGCAGAGTGCAGAGTAAAACCACTCCTGGGCTGCTACAGGCCCAGCTCCTAAATCATAAAACACGCTGCACGGGCTGTGAGAGGATGCTCGGAGTCTGGTCCCAAAGCGAAGAGGTTGTTTACCTTGAAGTGTTTTTTTGCCGGTACCATAGCAAAATTTCCTGTTTGCTGTCCACAGTGTTTGCAACCTCTTCCTGAGCACACAGCCCCTGGCTCTCCCCCAGAAATCAGCAATGGACAAAGCTTAGCCCAGCCAGGACAGCAAGCGACAGACTATGCAAAACACACAGAGCAGCAGATAGTTTAACCAGTGCATACTTACAAGTAGAGAATCCACTTGTTCATGCCTTCGATTTCATACAAGCTCTCTGTTTCTGACCCTCCCTCATCCGACGTCATCATACCTAAGGAGGGAACAACATTCCAGGCTTTTGTTGGAGCCCTTGAGAAGAATATGTGGGAGGGAACCTCTCCCAAGAGCACATCAGGAAGAGCTTCCCTATCAGAAGTGAAATCAAGAAATGTTGTCCCAGGGAGACAGCCGTGAGAGCTTGGGCAGAAAGATTTGAGTGTCGAGTGCAAACCAAGTAGGAGGTACCAGGAACACCTGCCCTGCAGCAAGAGCAGCAGCAATGCAGAGGCAGCCTGACAAGACAGCAGCACGTAGGAGACATCCCCAGCTCAGAGAATACTGGGCTCACTTGTGATCTGAGCAAACGCTGAACAGCAGGAGGTTTGTAAGAGCACTGGCCACAAGCGTGGAAGAGGTGTTTTGTCTTTCCCATGGCTTCCCAAGGCTCTTTTGCACACATGTGTTGCTCAGCCTGAGACATCAAAAGTTATTTCACTAGGCAGGGTGGCGGAGCAGATACAGCAGTTCAGTGGCTGAGCTCCCCAGGCCTTGCTGAGCCTTTGCCTGGATGCCTGTCTCTTCACCTCCTTCCCTGAGTCACTTCTAATCCCTTAAAATTGTCAGTGTTAGGAACCCAACCATCATACTAAGAGTCTTTGACCAAGCAGAGTTGGTACCTTCTCCCCTGGCCCGGTCACTGTCCATGACCTCAGCGTGGGTGATCCAGTCCATGTAGCCCTTTAGATCCTCCTCCAGCTGCTGTTTCTCCCGCAGCTTCTGAAAGGTGCCCCGCGACTTGGCCTTCTCACGCTCTTTGGTGAATTCGCTGGGACAAGGCAAGCAGCAGAGTGAGACTCAGGAGGTGGACAACACAGAGGTCAGGTACCACAGCCGTGCACCAAGCCAGCCCTTGTAGAAAGACAAAAGCCTGAAAAGCCTACCACCTAGTGCTCCCACAAGATTGTTCTAGTGACTTTCCCCTTTCTCAACTCTGTTCCATGATGCAAGATCACAAGGGATCATCATCTGATGCCTGATGGCAAGCAGGGTTTCTTTCCCATCATTGGCTGCTCTTTGTGAGCTCCTTGCTGCAGGATGCTGTGGAGAACTACAGTCAACTTCACGCAACGGCCAGGTGCCCGTGATCTGTCTTGTGGTTTTGAGCTTTTTTTAGTTATATTAATACCCAGTTTTGTTTAACCTTGTGCAGTTGTATGGTTCCAGCCATACAAGAGGACTAACAAACCCAACTAATTAGAGTATAACTAACCCTGTAAACCAATAGAGAAGATGAGTGTGATCCACTTGCACACACGGGATTGAAACACATACAGGATTGAAACATAAAAAAGACCCCAAGCCTACATAGAAGTGAGAAGAAAAGCCCCCCTCACTCCCCAGGACAACATATACTTAGCAGAACAAAAGTGGGACACCGGCACCTCACCACAGAAACACAGAGGAGGTTGAGCGTCGCACTAGAGATACTTTGTGCACGGAGCTTTAACTGCACTACTGTGGGAATTAGCACCGAGTCATTTGGCATAGGATGTTGTGGTCATTGCAACCACACTGAGGACAGCTCGTTGTATTTGGATGAGACTGTCAAAGCTCTAACTAGACTGACAATAACTCTCTTGGATCCCTTACGTTCATAACAAAGGTGTTTTCCTTAGGCTGGCCATAAGGAAATCGTGTGTGCTCACAGCGGCATGGTAGCACTGTGGCTACCAGTGAGACTAGGGGTCTTGACCCGCAGACACGAGGTAAGAACTGCTGCTTTGAGCTCCCTGCTCAGCTTCCTTTGCTGTGAGTGCTGGCAGAGCAAACTACAAACACCTGATAATGTGCTCCAAGGGTATGTTTGCTGAGAGCTGCTTGTGCTACAGGGAAAAGATTTCTGTGTTAGGTGATGAGCCAAAACCTCTGACAGTCATGGACACTAACACAAAAAGGAATTCAAGGCTCAGGGTTCCCAAGCATGCAAAAAAAAAAAAGGGAGAGGAATAGGAGGGGAAAAGGAACAGAAAATTTTCCAGGCTTTCTTCTTGTATAGTTAAATCCCTCAAAGTCCACACTGATCACATTTACTGATCTACCAGCAAAGAGAAAGGACAGGGTCAACTTACCCACTGAGCACCCCTAGAACCAGGTTGAGAACAAAGAAGGAGCCAAGCAAGATAAGGCTGACAAAGTAGATCCAGGGCCATTCATTCCCAATGGCATCATTTACCTGGTAAGGAGAAAAGCAGCTGAAGCATTCTGGACACACTGTCTGCTGCCTGACTCCCCTTAGGACCCCCTCATCAGCCTCTGGGTGTTTTATCCCCTCTAAAGAGAGTGCTTGAGATGGGAGTAGGTAAACCTGACTCTGAGCCCTGGCTCCTAACCACTCTGTACCTGATTTTAGCAGAGGTAAAGCCAGAGCCAAGCGTTTTGGGGGCAGATTTAAACATCAGCCCCATGCCTAAGCCTCAGCAAGACAGTCTCCTAAGGACTGCAAAACACGGGGTTTTGCTGGAAAAGCACCCACCAGTCAGCCACTGCTGTGCCTGGTCTATAGCCTTCCACAAAGATGGGAGCTTGAGAACTCTCCTATTTGGAGAGCAATGACAGCTTGGGCAGTGCCTGCAGAGATGCAAAAGACATGCCTGGTGCATTATGGGATGTGCATCACAGTATGAAGGTTGGTGGGGTCAGGATGTCTTTCACTGCTGGAGAGACCTAACTCTGCTATGGAACCCTGTAGCTTGGACGGAATTCCCCACTCTGAGGCAGGACCAGCAGCCACCTCTGCTGAGCTGAGCACCAACCCAAGCTCCCAGAGCCTACCCAGTAGAGGACTTCGGTCCAGCCCTCCATGGTGATGCACTGATAGACAGTCAGCATGGCAAAGCCAAAGTTATCGAAGTGAGTGATGCCATTGTTGGGCCCTGGCCAGCCGCTTCGGCACTCGGTGCCATTGATGGTGCAGTGTCGCCCATGGCCAGAGCTGGTGCATGGGGCTGGTTTCTCTGATGCCACCGTGGCAATCACATCTGAGGGGGAAAGACATGGTGTGAGCTCAAGGCCAAGCAGAGCAGGTCCCAGCACTTTTGCAGTAGTCCTAGACTACTGCAAAAGCTTTCCAAAAGGGGCTTATTTCACTGCCTCCTCACCCCATGTACCATCACCAAGCTGCATGCTGTAGTAAACATCCTTTGGTCCTGTGACACTCCCAAGCCTGACACTGGCCAGACCAATTTCTGCTACCCACAGAGCCTCTTTGGTCCCCACAGCAGCCACACAGAGACATCTCTGCCACATTGCCCTCCTACCACAGCCTCACCCGTCCCAAGGTAGTAGCAGGTCTTGTGCATCTTGCCCTTGAAGAGCTCTTGCCCAACAATGGCGTAGATGATGATCATGAAGAGGACCAGCAGGGCGATGTGGAGCAGAGGCACCATGGCCTTGATGATGGAGTTCAGGACAACCTGAAGGCCTGCACCGAGGAAAAGGGAGAGGAGGTCAACCACCTCCTGAACAGCTTTGGGTGTACCTTGCATTCTTGTCAGCCCGTCTGAGAAGCAGCCTCTGAAATGATCCATGCCAAGGGAAGAGGGGCACAGGTGGGTTGGGACTGAAATCTCTGAAGCAAGAAATCCTTTCTCTACCCACCATGCAAGCATGTGGAAGATCCCAGCAGAGCCAGGCACCAGGCAGTGCTGGAGGCTGCTTCATGCCCCTCCATTTGTTCTGTTGCTGTCTTCTTGGCTGTCTGTATTCAAATGAGTTATGGGAGAGGGACACCCCTGCCCTGAGAAACTAGGATGAAGTCCTGGCCCCTCTCACGCTGGCCACCCAGAAGTGCTGACACTGAGGCATGGAGGGAGCTGCATGTTTGCTGACCTGCAGATCCCCAGTGTTGACAACTGTAAGCAGCAGGGATAAGCAAGAATCTGTGGCTCCTCCACATCCACCTTGTCACTGCGCTTGATCCAGGAGCAGCAAGAAACTTGTCCCACCGCCCCCCCACCCTGGCCAGGCACAGGGGTTCAATCCACCCATCAGCCCTTCACGCTGGCAGGGCACCCAGCACCCACTCGGCACTCCAGACACCAGGCGCAGGGGTCTCAGCACACGAAACGCTCGCAGAGCCTTCACGTCAAAGCCGCCTTTTCCCCCTGAAGTCCCTCCCTGCTTCGCATTGACCTGCTCCAGGGTCATGGTGATAAGCCTGAAAGAGCCAGGGCACAGAACAGGGAAGGAAGGGGTAGAAGCAGAGGGAAGGACAGGGAGAAAGAGAAGGGTATGAGGATGGAGACCACAAAATCTGTGCTAAGGATTAAGAGCTCTGCAGGCAGGAAAGCAAAGGACAGGACTCTGCTGGCCATGATCAGCCAGACCCAGGGAACAGCTCTTGGCCAAGTCCAACTTCTGAGGGCGCTTTTGGCTGGGCATCCCTCTGCTGGATGCCACACTAACTGCTGAGCAGCCAGGGTCCCTCCCACCACTTGGTGCCCAGTGGACCCTCTCCCTGTGTGCCAAACCCTGGAGCGCCCCATGTCACTCCCATTCTTCATGGCAAGCAAACCTCATAGGCATTAAGTCAGACAGGAAGAAAGAGGAGCTAGAGAAGATCCCAGGGGATGCCAGGGCATGGAAAAGAAGGCTCCTGGGTGAAGGCCATGGACTGAGTCTACAAGTTGCCCCCAAACCCACTGCAGTCACTAGAAAAATCAATGTAGCTGATGGGCTATGGACCAGGTCTGGCACAAGCTGAGCACCAATAGCTTCCCCCTTTGCATTACCCTAGAGACACGATGGAAAAGTCGAGCACGTTCCAGCCGTTTCGGAGATAGGCATCCGTATGGAAAAGAAACCCATAGGCAATTATCTTGAGCATTGCCTCGATGGCAAAGAAGATCAGGAAGGCGTATTCCATCTTCTCCTGGGGAGAAGCAGGAGATGATACTCCATTAGAGCAGACTGTCACCTCCCTTGGTATCACCACCATGCGCAGCTGCCCTCCACGTCTCTGGATCAGCCCCTGCTGCCACTCCATCTGTCATCTCCCACACACACCATGCAGCACTGTGCCTATCCCAGGTAGGAAGGGGTGGCCTCCAGAGCCACCACATGCCACCCTCTGGCCTGCATCATGGTCGCCTGCATCCCTTCAACGGTACACTGCCAGGATCATATCCCTAGGATATGGGTACTTGTTCTTATAAACTATGCCAGCAAAGCCACCGCTTCCCAACCCAGCACCCAAAGGTGCCTGTCCTAGGGCATTGCACGTCTCTGGTTCTCCTCCCTGCTGCCTCACCTCCCGTTCTCCCATAGTCTTCCTCCCACAGGCAGCACTAACACCTTCTTCTCATCTTCTCCAGCTGAAGACTTGCTGAGTCTGTCCTGGAGGCATCAAACAGTCACCATGGGACAAGGCAGCTGCATTGTGGCTTCCCTTCTGTCCTGGGCTCTCAGGGAAATGAGGCCTTGGGCTCAAGATCTCCTGCCTCATGCCAGATATCTGCCTGTCAGAGCGAGCTGCTAGAAACTGGCCTGGAGGCTGTGCTGGGCAGAGGCATTGCACCCACTCCCAGGCAGGACCTGGCACCCCACTGCAGGTGCTCAGCACGTCCCTGCAGCCGCAGGGCCCAGAATAGCTCATCTTTCCTCAGAGCACAACCAAGAGCTGCCTGTGCCCACCTGGTTCTGCCTGTCACTGCAACCACTGCCCTTGCTGCTGATGGCCCTTTCTAGACTGGGATTAAAATCTCTGTGAAGCAGCCAGATGGACGGGTCTATTTATATTTCTGTTTTTTCATGGCCCCTCTTCTCCATCTGCACCCCATGAAGGACAAGGAGCATCCCTGCTTGGGCTTTGTAGGAGACTGTACTCAGAGAGGCAGAAATATCTCTTTAAGACCAAACTGGGAGGAGTTCTCCACAGAGGGAGGTTGCAGTGCTGTGAGCACACTTTCCTCTCTGGCTTGCCAAATGGGAAAAGGTGTCCACCTAAGAAACCAAGGCCAGGGCTCAGATAGAAGCAATGCTTGCTCTATTGCCACACAAAAGCGTGGCTATGCCAAGCGTCCCTGCATGACTGTCACCCATACAAGTTCCAGTTCCTTACTGGATCTGAGGGCAGCAATGGTAAGAGATCTAAGAACTGTGGTTATTACTGTTATTAGGGCTCTGCCTTCAAGGTTTTAGACAAGGCAACCCAATGCCACTTGCCTCTCCCCTTATCAGTGACAGATTCCCCCCTAGTCTCTTCCCAAAAAGCTTTCTTTGCAATTCCAGACAAGTAAATACAGTTATTGCGAGGATCATTTCAGGTGTGGAGGGACTGCAGAGCCACACCAGGGGCCAGTGGTGTGGAGACGCATCTCTCCTGCTGCACAGGGAGGAGAATCGGGGAGCCCACTGCAAGTGACAGCAGCCTTGCAGCTGCCAAGGCCCAGGCTGTGAGTGTCAGGATCCAACCTGGACCCCCGGCATCACAAAAGCCAGTTCCTTGCCCTGCTTCATCCAGCAGGATAGCATCAGGATCCAAGGTCTCTGACTAGCAGGGATCTCCCTCTAAAAAGCCCTTGCCCACAATCAAAAGGTGACTTGCTCTTCCTTGGAGGTCCCTTTAAGAAGCCCAAATCAGATAAGCGCTGCTCTCACTAGCTCCAATGGTATTTGCCCATCATGTACAGCCAGTGAGCAGTGAAGATCAAACCTGGGCCGAGGGAGAGCTGGCACGTAGTCTCCCGTGACCTGGCCACACTCCCTCCATCCTGGGAGAGGCAGCAATTGCAAACTTCCCCACAGTACCAGCTCACTGTTGTGCTTTGCAGACCCAGTCACATGCATGGAGCTGGATCATCCTGATCTGTCCTGCTGGTGTGACCCCTCTAACGCAAGCAAAAGCCTTGGCATGGCCAGTATGAAGGTTCTATGGAGTAATCCATTAGTGCTGGCCAGAGGGATCTGCCATCACCTGTCCTAGACCTGTCGGTGCAATTACCCCAGCTTATCTGGCTGTAAACTGTGGGCAAGTTCTGATGTTAGCAGAGAAGAGAAGCAAGGCCCCTGACTATGAAGACACATCATAAGCTCCTTTGTCAGAGAGCTGAGGTGATGCACCTTTTCAGTGGGGCAAGTCACAGCAAACTGTCTCTGGACATTCCAAGCGGTACAGGTACAGCTGCAGGACACATAGGGGCAACGAAACTCACGTGGCCATAAAGCAATGTCCTGAGCCAGGGAAAACCTTCTGCCCCCTTCAGATACCAGCAGAAAGAAGCTAAGGGATATTTTGTTGTTGCAGACCTTATACCAGGTCAAGCACCACATGTCCTGCACCTGCTGCAGACCCCACTCCATGTAGTCAGGCTCATTTGAGAAGAAATCAGCCGTGCACTTTCCCCATCCCCGGCACTGCCCACGTCACAGGTCAGCAAGGACACTGCACCCATGACCTGAGAGGCCCCCCTGTGCCACGAGGGTGATACGGTAGGCCCTGCAGCCCAGGCACACACTGTGCACAGGCACAACCACGCTGACTTTGTTGAAGCCCCAGCCAGTTTCTAGCAGCTGAGGACTCATGCTGTGCCACCACCCCGCACAGGCCTCTCATCAGCCCCAGAATTCCCAGATGACTACCCACAGAGGGAGGCTGCTTAGGGAATGGGTGGCAGAGCTGTGTGAGAGCTGGGATTTGGTGTATGAGAGCCCAACCTTCAAAAGGCCACTATAAAAAGATGCAGGTCTTATAACACCCTGGGCTACGCACGCATGCTTCAACCATGTTAGGGGACACAAGTAACCCGACCTGTGGGTATTGAATGAGCTGCACCACCCCGATGCAATGCAACATGACACAGGTCAAACTGCTCAACAGTGTCAGCTCCCAGCCCTTATGACCATGCAGGGCTCTCCAGAATAATTCCCAGCTCCATTTCTCTTGTGTCTCTTCCTAGGGAATAGGGAGAGCAGGGCTTGGATAAAGCCGCCCAGCTGGCCAAAGTCAGGGATAGATGGTGAGGGGGCAGTGTGACCATAACGCAGCTGGACAGCTACTCCTGCTTCCCAGCAGAAGACATCAGCATGCAGCAGGACTCACTCACACTCTTCCCTGACACCTCCCAACTGTCCCCAGACTCCTGTTCTCCTCCACGCTCCCTGTTCCTTCTGCACCATGAGCCACTAGTTCATCAGACCCTGCTCCCCTTTCTCCAGCACCCATTTTCTCCACTGTATCACACTGTCCTTCAGTGCTAGGTTGAGGGGTGCCCCTTGCCATGGCTGAGGCAGTTGTCACAGACCACAGGAGGTTTGAGGCTGGCAGGGATCTTTGGAGATCACCTAGTCCAAGCCCTCACTGCTCAAATATGGGTCAACTTACAGTGGGTTTCTCAGAAATTTGTCCACACAGGTTTTTAATGTCTCTGAAGACTTCACGGCCCCGCAGAGAACCTGTGCCAATGTCTGACCACCTTTCTCAATAAGGGGAAGTTCTCTCTATGTGCACCGATGGGTTGACCAGGATGCAGGCACGGATTGCCTGCACCAGGACTCACAGGGCAGGTAGCTATGCTGTTGAAGTCTTTTACAGGGGCCTTTTAAACATAAAACACCCAGAAGAGTGTTCTCCAGGGGCTTGCAGCAACCATGCTTTGCGAAACAGAGCATCTTTCTCCTCTTGTCCTGAATTTAGGAAAGCCCTGCAAATGCGAGAGGGAGAAAGGGAGAGGATAGCTAACGGATGTATGGAAACAGTTACAGCAATCTCATGGGCTCCCCTTCCTGTAGAAATCAAGATGGAAATGAAGACTGGGAGGAGGAAGGCTCCTTTGAGTAGGTGGTGGGAAACCCTGGTACCCAGCATGGGAAGAGCACAGTGGAAGGCAGGCATGTCCCTTGGGGCTGCTACAAATCATGTCTAGGAAGGGACATGGAGAGAAACATTTCCGCTTCTCACAGTGGCCTCTGTCACAGTCCAGAGAGTGCTTGGGACAGGGAGACATGCAGGAAAGAATTTGGGAGAGTTTTTGAATCACTTGCACAAATATTTTAGAGCAGGTGGTTGGACTAGATGATCTCCAGAGGTCCCTCCACCCTCAGCTGCTCTGTGATGTTGTGATTTTCCTGTCATATCCCCCAGCCACAGCTCCTCCTTCCCATAAATAAGTGACAGGCTGGGGCCTGACAAACCCCAAGACTGCAGAGACATGAACCAAAAAAAGCAATAAACCTCTCCAGCAGCTATGTAAGCATGGAGGGGCCAGGCCCTGCACCTCCCTCACTCACTGCCCACAGGTCCTTGTTGCTCCATGTCCCTTTCCTGTCACACTGACTGCCCCATGTCTGATCAGGTGTCTATGGGACACCTTGGTGGCATTCCTGAGAGTTTTCCCTGAATTAGGAGCCCTAGGTCTGTTTGGTTTGAAAAGGCTTTGCTGGGTGCTACCACCTCATCCAGCAAAATCAGGGACGAAAGAATGATTTGGACACAGTACAGACAAGGGTTCAGCTGATGCCTGTCAGACCAGGGTGTGGAGAGCCCAACTAGAGGAAGAGAAATCCAAAGGAACTACAGCTAATCTGTCCTTCTGCAGAGCCAGGAGCAGACAGTCAATAGGGTCCCTTCAGAGGAAGCCTTGCTGTGGAGCTGGGGACCACGGGGCATCCTGCTTGATGGAGCAGGTTTGGAAGTTGCTATATTCTTTCCTGGCTGCTCTGTCCCTCAAGATACTGGGTAAATAAATGAGTAACAGTAGTTTCTGAAGTCCCATGCACTAAGTCTGTGCATGGTGATGGGCAGGCATATCGTCTATTCTCACAACTATCAGAGGACTCTAGGAGATCAAGGGTGACCTCAGACTCCAGGACAGCCACATCTAATCTGTAATGAAGGACATCTGACAGCAGGTATTCACTCTTCGAAACCAGCACTGGACCAGAAATCTCTCCTCAAGGACTACTAGACACAAGTCAGCTACTGTTTTCAGCAGTAGAGGAGACGCCCTGGATTACATGGGACAATCCTGGGGTGACAGATGTTACACAGAACTCACAAGCAAGCTACCCCCTCCAAAGCAGCAGAGAGAGGTCTGGGACACCTGCAACAGCATCAGATGCCCATATTCCTGTGACTGAACTGGGCCTGGGGCTGTGTTCAGGCTTTAAAACACAGGGGTCCCCTGAGCCCTGTGGCTGAGACACCACCCAATGCAACTCAAAATGGTGCAATTTTTAGAAGAATACTTCTTTGTGTCAAACATACATCCTACTTAAACACAAAGCCATTACCTGTGATACTAAGAGTGCCTACACACAGCCATTACCTGTGTTACTAAGAGTGCCTTCTGCACAGCTTGAGCTCCAGCTCTGCCTCCCGCTCACCAGGCCCCATGCTCTACCTGTTACGTGTACAAAGTACATCAGACTCAGCCCAGCTGCTTTTGGACGCTCTGAAAAGATGGCGTCCCTCTGGGCGTCACTCTCGCGTCCCATTACATTAGTGTGTGCAGCAAGTCAAACACCAGAAGACCAATTGCCCCAGGAGACAAACCCTGCTGTATATAATTTGCCTTTTTTTCGCTGTTGGGCACAGAGTCCAGGCAGCCAGTGCACATGCAGACATCTGTACTTTCTTAGGTGAATCTCCTTGGATAACATGCCTTGCTACACACATTCTGAATCTGCTTCCTCCTGGGGCAAGGCTTCTAGTGAAAGAAAAACAGTGCTATATGGAGCTTACCAATGATTTTGGAAACTCAGAGTGAAAAATAAATGCTGTGAATATTTGATTGGGTTGAAAAGTCAAAATAATTTCATCAGGATCAAAGAAAATATTTCGATTTCATTAGAATTAGACAAAAACTGCATTACAAAATTTTTTTTTGGATCAGAAGAAATCTAATCTAAAAAGAATAATGAAGAAATACATTGAAATTAAACAACCATGTTTCTTCCAGGATAAAGCAAGACAGGTTCATAGAAGATTTACAGGTTATTAAAAAAACTTTTTTTTGCCCCACAAAATGAGTTCTGGTTAACAAGGTCTAAGTTAACAAAGTTAACAAAGTCTGCTTAAAAAAGACTAAGTCTAAATTCAGTGTAAACTCTATATGCAAATCTTCCCTGTGTGGTCCTGGAAAGACAGTCACAAGTGTGGCTGCTCTCCAGGTTTTCCAGCCTTGTAGGAAGAAAGTGGCAGCACAGGTCTCCTGGGAGATCCTCCCTTCCTGAGCCGTCCTTACCAGAGACCCTCAGCTTTAGAGCAGAGTGTCTTCCACTGTATTAAGTGCCTGGGATGCAGGAGGCTTCTCTGAAGGAAGCTCAAGCAGGACAGGCTCCTGGACACCCACCACCAGTGAGCTCTGATGAGAGTGAGCCTCGGTCCTGCTTCCATAAACCATGTGGGGCAATGTCCTCACCGCTTTGACTTAGAGTCCCCTCACACATTTTGCCTCCTTAACAATTTCAAGGTCTTTGGATAAACACAGCTCTCCGTGGAGAGAACTGGGCAATGCAGAGAGGCAATTAAAAATGCAACAGGTAAAGATTAAATACCTTGCAGCATCTCTCTGCTGCAGGAAGAAATGCCTGCAACAAGCCTTTGTTGCAGTGACCTGCAGGTCCTATGCAGAGCACAGCCCAATTACCTGAGGTGATAAGGGTGCAGCTCAGCTCTTAGCTGGGATTGCTTCTACAAAGCCACTAGAACATGGTGACCAAGAGACATGCAGAGCAGGGATGAAAGAAGAGAAGCCTGAGGCTGCCAGGCTTCTGACACAGGTGGCTGAAAGGCAAAAGGCTGAAAAATCCTCCTGTAGGATATAGCAAAAATAATCTAATATACAAAAAATAGATATAGATGAAATATCATTTACAGATGACATTACTCAGCACAGGCCTGCCTGCCTCCTGTTAACAGGAAAGGCTGTTGGTTCCTCTTGGGCAGCATCAGTCCCCGTTCAGGAGCACCGCGAGGCGAGTTGCTGCCAAGCTGTCCCCCCCATCGTACCATATTGTCACGTGCTGCTAGGCTTTCTCCAGCTCTGCTCTCGCAGGTGTCCTGGTCTCGGCCAAATCTCAACCTTCCTGCCAGCGGGAATCCCTCATCCCCATTGCCCCCACCTCTTGCTTTCCATGCTCAATCTGCTCCAGCTTTGTTTTGCCTCTTTAATCTCTCATCTGAGGTAACTGCACCTTTCAAATCCTGTTGTGCCCCCTCAGCCAGGGAAGAAACCAAAACCAGCATCTTGAGGTAAATTGTGCCCCAAGTTTGCAGGTGTTAGAGAAGCTGGTCAGATAGTTCACTGAGAGGCTGAATGAACACCCCAGGAATTGACTGTCTGTGGGTATTTTTAATTCCTGTACTCTGTGGACCTATCTTGGTTACATTTTTAAAAGACATAATAACACGTTTCCAGGAACAATCCCTTTTTTCCCTTTTTGCAAGAAAATGAGAAGTAAACATTATCTTCACTGCCACTAAAAGCCTCTTGAGAGCGAGAAAAAAACAGTTCAATGAACTAAAAATGGCACAAGTAAAACCTTAATTCATACTTTGTATCGCATATTGTTGGACTGCTTTAACACTTTCCCCTGCAGAGTCTCTAAGGAACAGAAAAAAGCACTCCTCTGTTTTTTACAAGTCACAAGTTGCCAGCGATAGCTGCACACAACACACCCCTCCCCAACACTGAGGAGTCCTGAAATTAGCAGAAGAGAATATTTCATTAGAAAAAGGTGTACTTAGATGCCTTGATTCCATCACCAAATTCAGACTCAATGACAATTATTGCGGATTGAATCGTGATGGGTATCTGAAGAGGAATAAGGGGTAGCAAACTAAAAATAGTGCAAACTATTGATTTGGATCACATCAAAACATCTTATTCCAACGAAATGAAGTAACTGGGAAAAAAAAAAAAAGGAATAACTGATTGGAGAGGAGCAACCTCTCTGCTTAACTGAGATGTCTTTTTTCCCTCTTAAATAAAAGGTTCCAAAATTAAAATACAGTTTTGAAACGAAAGGTCAGAAAAGAAACAAAACATTTGAGCCTTTCTGGAACACGCTGTTTCGTTTTAAAAGTGTCATGACAAAAAATTGAGGGGATTTGTTCGTTTTCTGGCATCAATCCT
Organism: Baryphthengus martii; assembly: GCA_013396935.1. Taxonomy (NCBI): domain Eukaryota; kingdom Metazoa; phylum Chordata; class Aves; order Coraciiformes; family Momotidae; genus Baryphthengus; species Baryphthengus martii. Next base: position 572,918 of record VWZK01014557.1, read on the forward strand.
TTCTTCCTGTGTACTTTGCACACCAATCTGCTGCCTTTGATCTCAACCTATGGGTGGTTTCAGGCCCTCTGAAAATCCATTTCACAGCAGTTTCTCCACCATTCTGCCTCCTTCTGACTTTGCAGCATCTGTCGCTGGACTGACAACACCTGACTGCAGCCCGCAGGGCAGCAGCAGAAGCTCCCACTACAGGTATTACCACCTTGCACCCATGTCACACTGAGCCCTCGAAGCCAAGCACCTGCCTGTCCAGCAGGAGAGCAGGAAGGGCTGTGCCTTACCAGGCTGGAGTTGGCAACGTTAGTGTCATCCTCGGGCATCGGCAGGTAGATGGCCAGCGCAACACAGTTGGCGAAGATGGTCAAGAGGATGATGATCTCAAAGGGTCTGAGAGAAAGTGTTAAGGAGCGGAGACAGGAATGAAAAACCAGGCACAGTCCTGCCTTGTCCTGTTAGGGTACGTGTGGGGAAACCCCAATGGCTGTGGGGAAACAACTGGCAGACTGCCAGAGACAGTAGTCAGACTTCACCCCCTGTACATCCTTAGTTGCTGCCTGTTTGTTGGGTCCCTGGCGAGGGAGGGAATGGGTCAGGATGAGACACAGGGTCTGGACACTCAGGACATGGCTGCTGGAAAGGGGCAGCTTTGGCACAGGGCATATGAGGAGGGGACACAAATTAAAAGGTTGCAGTAGAGGAATAATGAGGGGATGGGAAACTAGTGGTTTCCTCATCATCATCCTTCAGTGAATCATCCTAAAGGGTCAGGACCCTCTTGCATATTGTAAGCATTTAACCACAGCATCACCCTTTGGAGTGTGCTGGCCCTGGCTTCCTACGTACTCAGCATCCATGAGGGAGATGCTGTTGAGTGGTAGACCTCAAGTAGGCCCTGTCTCCATTACAAGGGGTAAGACAGCTCACCCAGGTCTTCTCTAGCAGACCATCCAGCTGCTAAGATCCCCAGGAGTCCTCCAGCCTCAGTGCCCCGGTGCAGGCAGTACTCCTGTGACTGTCAGGGGCTGGAAGTAACCACAGTGCTCAGCTTGAGCTCTATCCTGCTCCCTAGAAAGCGGAATTGTGTTTTTGTGTGTGTTTGAGCCCTATCACGTGTCTGAACAAATGGGGTGACTTGCTATTTCCCCCTGATGGCCCTAGGACAGGCACTCGATCACTCCAAGACTCCTGCTGCTGTCACTGCTCTGCTAAGCCACTGAAACTTCATGGTAATGCTTTGGCTTCCATGTCCCTGAAGTCCAAAAAGAGTTCAAACTCTGGCTCTAGGATCTTGTCCATGGCCAGGGTCTCAACCCAGGAACCCCCACTCTCTGTTCCTCCCAGCATGGGCCAAACCTGTCACCTTGTGGTACCCTAGGGGTGCAGTAGACAGTAGGTCAGAAGAAGATGGCCTAAGGTCCTTGTGCAGAGTCACCACACAAGGCAGCTATGCACATACCTGAAAGCAAAGGAACCTTTTCCGCTCATCCAGTGGCCTCACACTGCCAGAAGACAGCTGGGTATAGCACAATGAAAAAATCTCCAAGAAACATTTTTGGTCACAATGCTCATCTCAAAAGTTTCCTGGCCAATAATGTTTCTTGACGAGTACATCTGAGTTGCCCCTGATCCACTTGCTTTGTCTGTACTCCTGGAAGCCACTGAAACTAAAAGTAGGTGGAGGAAATGAAAATGTTGGTCCAGGTGCACACTGAGCCAGACTCACCCAGTGTGAATCAACAAACAGTGACAGAAATCAGTACGCTCCCCTTCATCCCCTTCTCCTCTTCATTGTCTTACCAGCCAACATCCACACGTACGACCACAGCCAGTATACACCCCCATAAGCTGTTTTGACATCTCTCATCCTCATCCCCACCTATAACTACTGGCCTGACATCATGGGCAAACTGGTAAATCTCATCCAGCGCACAGAGGTTCCAGTACAAGACAGGATTTCCGAGCATCTGCATCTCATTTAGGGTAGATCTTCCAAACAACAGCTCCCAGGAACGGGCTTTGTGGGAACACCTACAGCTCTGCCATGCAGACTGATGCCACCACAGAGCACAGCACAGCCCTCACAACTCAGCACCCCAGGAAAGAGGCTTTGCAGCCATTCTAATGCTTCCCATTAACTACAGTTAATCAACGAATTATCTCAGCTTTCCAGATAATTATGCTGAGGCCTGCCTTGGGCTGTGGTGGACATACCAGAAAAGGCAAAATAAGCTTTTCTGGACCTGTCTACCAATCAGCTTGATGCCACTTAAAAAACTAAAGTCAGCTGGAAAAGCTGTGCCCCTCTGTGCTGCAGGCAGAGCCTCTGCAGGTCAGAGGCTTCTCTGCCTGCGTCAGCAGGGTGAGATGAGCAGTCCTCCTTGAAGGGTGACCTGTGTTGTAACTGGAGCTGGAACTAGTTGCTGCTTGCAAACCCGTAAGCCTGGCACTGTGATGAGGCAGGAAAACAGTGGGACAGACTGAACCAAAAAAGAGGCATGTAGTAGGCTCTTGCCTGCTGTCTCTGCCTTTTGTTGCTGAGCCTGAGCCTCAACATCCTTCTCATCTCCTTGTCCTGCAATCTCACCTCTTTCTCTCCAGTAGCCTCCTGCCACACAACATCCAAGGGTCTCAACATCTTCATTGCAGCAAGAATTAGGCCCTTGGTGCCTTGCAGCTCTGTGGTCCTCTGGGGTCCCCAGACTCCTCACCCATCTGACTTGAAGTCCTCCTGGCTACAAAACAACCTGGAATACCAGGGTGATACCACAAAGCTAGACAGGTCCCAGCAACCATCACCTCGCTGGGCTAGCTGCCAAGCATAAAAATACCCAGCAATTGACAGAGTACCTGGATTTTCTTGTGCTAACAAATGTATTTTTTGAGATGTGAGTAAATTCCAGCATAAAACCCCCACTGCCTCAAGCCAGCCTGACTTTGACTCACCCTAGGCTGCATGCAGTGATACTCCCCACACTCCAACACCCTGGCAAACACCCTGTCCCTCTCCTGTGGCTCAGCCTTGTGCTCTGACAGCCGAAGTGATACAGCAGAGTTGGGTCCAAGGAACAGGAACCTGTACTGCCATACTGTAGCCAGATGCCAGGTATCTCCACAGAAAATGGTCACAGCTAATCTCCCCCTGGCAGCTGGCCTGGCCCTGAAGACCATAACAACCCGCAGGAACTGGAATGACCCCATCATGCCTTGCAAACCGTCATCTCTGAATGAGGGCAGCCAGGTGCATTTGGTTATAAATACAGGCAAACACAAGAGAGGTGCTGGAGAAATCTGATGCCCTGGATCATTTGTATTGCACAGGTCAGAATCACCTGCACCTATAACCCCCCTGGTGAGACACTCATCTCTCCCTCCTACGCTCCCCTTCCAGGGCACCAATGTGGGAAAGACCCCCACTGTGCTATGCACTCTCTCTGGCATGCATTGGCCCAGGAGGAGGAATGTGTTTGAGCATGTTGGAAGATTAAGTCCTATTTCCAGCTTCTCCCCTGACACTGGGGCGTATGCACAAGTTTCTTCCATGCTTCGTGCCTATTTAAGACACAGACACAGCTCCCTTCCATGCGCCTGTAGAACAGCCCAGTCCTCGTGCTGGCAAAGCAAAAATAGAGAATTCCCCAGTTTTAGCTCTGCTCCCACCCCTCAGAGGACAGAGAGCCCCTCTGCAGTGAAGGATCAAGGGTTCAAGATCTATGGCCAGCACAGCACCCCAGAGGTGTGAGCATGCCCTGAGTGCCTGCAAACAGGCTGGGATGATCCTGCCAAAGCCAGGAACATGCAGATAGGTTCAGCAACAGAAATGAGAAAAATTGGGGTGGAAGAACTGGATTTGCTGGAAATGTCACTAAATTCCATAGCTTTCATTTGAGCCTAAATGTTTTGCTGAAGCCAAAGCGAAATGTTTCATTTCCCATCCTCTTCCCTTCCATAAAGTGAACAAGGAGATATCTAATGGCCTAAAATAGTTCCTGGATGGATGGCAGAGACACAACATTTTGGTATTTCTGAGCTATATTGCCCCAAGGAAAAGATGGCCAATTAAAGATCAACCACCCAAAACTCAGTCCAAAATTAAGTGAGAGGCACAGAGAGATACTGTCCCTCTGAACAGTGTGTTCCTCACTCGCAAAATTCACCTGTGACAGCAGTGCCAGGGAGAGATGGGAAGGGGGGACGGTGAGAGGACAACAGTAGTGGTAAGGATTCCAGGGATGTTGGCCAGCCCCCACCACCAGGGCAGTGAGCAGCTGCAGGATCCAGCAAGCAGCGACACACACAAAGAGCCATCCCAAGCAGCTCACCATGGTCTCACTACACACCCCCAAACCTCTACCTTGGTTGTCTCCAGCTCCACCCTCAGCTCTCACTCCCTCAGCCTGGCCTTCCTCCTCTGTGGGGCCCCATGCTGACCCTGGGATGGGCACTGTGCCCCCTCCTCACACTCCAAACCCTCCCCCGACCAGCAGGCTGTCCTCTGTTTCTCCCCAGCACAGCTCCTGCCAGCACACAATGTGTTCACTCCCACAAGTCCCTTGCCGTCCAGGCTGCCCCCACCTGTCCCTACATCACCCTACTAAAGGTCCCCCCAAAGCCTGTGCATGCCCCTAGTTTGCACAGCGGCAATGGCCGGTGCATCCCACTGGGGCTCCCCGAGCACCTCATTGCCTTTCACAGCCCCAAGGAGAAAGCTTGGCACGGGCTGAGAGCTCTCCTTCCTGCAGTCCGTGGGGTCCTGCTTCCCAGCACCCCTGCTCTCGGGCACACACACGGGTGCTCCCAGGCCCACGCAGCCAGAAGGATATTTCCACTCCACAATGCTGATGCACGCCTTCCGCAGTGGGTTTTGAAGGGTTAAGCAGAACAGAGCCCTGGCTGGCCGGGGGGCTGCTGGCGGTGCCGGCTTCTTGGACTTCTCCTTCTGTTGCCTCTTCTTCACATCATCCTGGGGAGAAGTAGGCTCCATGGTGTTACTCCCCCAGACGTTTCTCCCCCTCCTGCCTCACAGTCAAGCTCCAGTTCCCCGGGTCCCAGCCAGCTGGAGCTCCTCTGGATGTCCCTTCTTGTGGAGTCTGTCTCCTCCGAGCACTGGAGTAGGCAGTGGGGGAGTGAGGGCTGGAGCCTGCACTTGCATGTACAAACACACAAAGCACGAGTTTAAATTTAGATCCCGGCTTGGCTCCCGGATGCTGTCACAGCTCCTGAGACAGCAAAAGGGCCCCTGCAGCTGTTGCTTCTTCAGCCGGCACGCTGGGCTGCGGGCGAGTGCTTTGCATGCCACGGATCAGAGCTGGGGGTGAGAACAGGCTGCCCAGCGATGGGCATGCCGTCGCTGAGAGAAAAGTGCCTTTGTCCCAGACCAACTCTTTCCCCAGCTCCCCTGGCCTCCCTCGTCCGAACTGGGAAGCTGGGCTGCGCGTGCAGCCCCATCTGCTGAATCACATTAGTCAAGGTGAGATGGAGAATCCAACTATGCTCCACTCCCAAAGAAGGGCACTCCACAAACTGATTAGACCCCTCTCTCTGCAGGATTTCAACTTATTTGGTGCAAACTGCTCAGTTGAGCCCTGGACCGTGTGATCCTGCGGCTCCAGGGCCTCTGAGGCTGGGTCTGTCTCACTGACATGGGACTTTGACCCCAAACCTATTGCTCCAGGGAACCACAGTGAGTCTAAAAAGTGTTCTGGCTTGCCTTTCTGGAGGGGCAGAGGAAGGCACCAGCCAAGGCACCAGTCACTCAAACAACCCCTTGCTCAGCCTCATCTCCTCAGTCCTCCTTGCAGTAGGGTATGGGAGGGTGCTTGGGGATGCAGGAACCCAACAAGCCTGGGCTGGGTTCTGTCCTGGCAGGTCCACTTGGGAAACCCCAAGTGGATGAATGGATGAATGGTGGATAAATGGTAAGAACAGTTACGGTAACTCCTGAGCTGGAGGCTGGCAGGAAGAGAGGTGGACCATCAGTACCTCTTCATAGCGGGGAAAACTTAGGCACCAGGAATTGTTGCTCTTGGATTTTTGGTGGAGTTTCCTGGACTGAGTCAGCAAAATAATTGCAGCCATCTTATTACTTACAGTTATGTCCCACAGCAAACAGTACCTTTGTCCTGCAGGGATGTTACAGTCTCATGTGACTGACCAGCCGTGCCCCAGTCAACCTCATGCATCCCAGGGAGCTGCTCTACGCAGTGCATGGCATTGCCTTGCTCAAAGCTTCCTTGCTTCTGATTTGCAGGGTCATTCCACTGCGGAGGGAAATGCCTTTGCAGCTGTGCAGGAGGCTGTGGTGAGGGCCAGGAGGGTGACAGTGCCCAGGGAACAGATCACTCTCTGTCCACGACACAGATAGCATGGATGAGCAACTCCTGCAGTTCCTCCAGCCAGTTTTGATGCACTTTGGAGGAAAGGGCCCTTGACCATAAAGGAGTTAATTTAGTAAATTAGGTGCCCCCTCCGGCACCACCCTGCTGCATTTTATGCAAAACAGAGTCAAATCATGCCTGCTGAGGGGCTCAAGCCCTGCCTCTATGTGAGGCAGCTCCAAGCATGTTCCCATTTCTCTTCGTTCCTCCCCCTAAATCCTACTGAAAGGCAGAAGCTGTGTTTCCGCTGCTGCCTGTGCGGGATAACCTGTTCCAGCGAAAGCAAGGATGCGAGGCCCATCTAGCGGTGAGCCTGAGAAGAAACATTTGCCCTTTGACACTCCGGGAAGGTCTCAGCGGAGGAGGGCAGGGGGAGCGAGCCTGGGCTGTGCAGCTCGATGCAGACAGGGGCCTGTGGAGAGGATACTCAAAGCCTCTTCTGATCTCTGCAGACCTTCGCTCGCACAGCCCGTGTGCAGCTGCTGCCCGCTGCTCACCACTTGCCGTGCTGCTCACCCGAGGCTTTGCCAGCAACCACCACCCTGACAGAGCTTCAACAGAACGTGCGGCAGTGCTCTGCTTGGCAGAGATGGTCCTACCTGCCTGGCAGGGAGACACTCTGTCCTCGTGAAAACTCTTCATATCCATCCTCGTCTTCCTTGCATACCTTGTGGGCCTTCATCTGCCGTTCCATCACTGCACAAAGACACGGCCTTAGGAAGGGCCCCAAATGCAGCGAGCTGGCGCTGGAGCTCAGCCACGCCAGATGGGCTTCTCCTGCCACCGCAAGAGCAGGGATGGAAATGCTGCCTGCACTGCCCAGTGCCCCGCAGCAACCACGCCAACAAGNCTCGTTCCCTTCCCCGCTCCCGCCCTGCCCCCGGAATCGCGGCCCCGCCGGAGACCCCGGCCCGCCCCGTGAGCGGGAGTCCCTTGGCGGGGGGGGGTGGGGGGGATGTGTCCGCGTCACGGGCCAGGGGGCTGCTGGAGGCACCGAGGGAGTGCGCGTGGCCAGTCATCCCAGCACCGCAGAACCGCAGAACGTCGGGGGCTGGAAGGGACCTCGAAAGATCGTCTGTCCAACCCCCCCTGCCAGAGCAGGAACCTAGGGCAGGTCACACAGGAACGTGTCCAGGTGGGCTTTGAGAGTCTCCAGAGAAGGAGACTCCACAACCTCTTTGGGCAGCCTGAGCCAGGCTCCATCACCCTCACCGTGAAAAAGTTTTTCCTTCTAAAAATTTTTATCATTAAATCTCCTGTGCTCCAGCTGCACCCGTTGCCCCTTGTCCTATCATCGGACATCAAGGAGAGGACCCTGACTTCGTCCTGACACTTGCCCTTTCTGTATTTATAAACATTCTCGTATATGTGTGTGTGTCTGTATACACACCTAGGTGTGTAGGTGTGTGCCTGCTGGGAACCTGTACTCAGCCTCACTCCGAGTTGGACCTGAGGTTATGGAGCCACCGCAGGATTCAGCCTTCCCCAGCAGGGACATGTTCCATTTGCAGAGGGTTTACTTCTGTAATTCCCGATCTTTNCCTCCTGCCAGCCGCGTACCTGCGTTCCCACCCCTTGTCCTGCCTGTCTCTCGGGGCTGCCTGAGCCGGCCGGCCGGCGGCCCGTGTCCTCCGGGCTCTCCTCCCACACGCACCAGCCAAAGGCCGCAGATGCCCGTGGGAGCTCTTAGCTGGAGCTGGAGTCCCGGCAGTGCCGCCCNGCTTTGAGAGTCTCCAGAGAAGGAGACTCCACAACCTCTTTGGGCAGCCTGAGCCAGGCTCCATCACCCTCACCGTGAAAAAGTTTTTCCTTCTAAAAATTTTTATCATTAAATCTCCTGTGCTCCAGCTGCACCCGTTGCCCCTTGTCCTATCATCGGACATCAAGGAGAGGACCCTGACTTCGTCCTGACACTTGCCCTTTCTGTATTTATAAACATTCTCGTATATGTGTGTGTGTCTGTATACACACCTAGGTGTGTAGGTGTGTGCCTGCTGGGAACCTGTACTCAGCCTCACTCCGAGTTGGACCTGAGGTTATGGAGCCACCGCAGGATTCAGCCTTCCCCAGCAGGAACATGTTCCATTTGCAGAGGGTTTACTTCTGTAATTCCCGATCTTTCTTGTTGAGAATGTCTCTTGGAGATGCACGTAGGGTCTGAAGTTTTAGGTAAACAGAAAGCATCTCTTTCCCGGGATTGAATCCACAAGCCAAAAACCCAGATAAGAAGGATTTATTCAAATCCCTAAATAGTGGGAATTACCTGCACTAAAGACAGTGACAAGATAAGACTTTTCTCAAAATCTCACAGATGCTCAAAGCTGAGGCTTTGAGCCCTAAAAGAGGGCTTTGAACCCTCCAAATGCTGTTTTGAACACTGAAGGTGCAGCTTGAACCCTAAAATTTTGGATTACAGATGCTAATAAGGACTCATTGGACCCTGCAAATGAGAATTTGCAAATTCAAACTGATCCTTTGTACCCTAAAAATAAGGTTTCGGAGCGTAACAATGAGGGTTTGGAGGGCAAAACTGAGGCTTTGGAAAGCAAAAAATGAGGCTCTGGACACCATAAATTAGGCTTTGGACTCTAGAAGTGAGGATGTGGACCTTCAAAATCGGACTTTGGGCCTTAAAAATGCCACTCTGGCCCCTTAAAAGGAATAGTTGAACCTTAAAAGCATGAATCTTGGAACTTCGAAATTAGGCTTTGGACCTTAACAAAGAAGGTCCAGACACTAAAAATGAAACTGCGAGTCCTAACGAAAAGGCTTGTAGGTACTCAAAGACAGGCTTGGACCCTAAAAATGAAGAGTTTAGCCCTTTAATCTGGGATTTTGACCATAAAAATGCCTGGTTGGGTACTAAAAATGCCTGGTCAGATACTAAAAAAGAAGCTTTGGACCCTGAAAATGAGGCTTTGAAATCTCAGACTGAGCCTTTGGAAACTCAAACTTAGCCCTTGGACCCAACAAATGAGTTTCTGGAGCCTAAAATGAGGGTTTGGAAGGCAAAACTGGGACTTTGGAAAGTAAAAATGAGGCTTTGGACAGAAGAAATTAGGCTTTGGGCTCTAGCAATGAAGATTTGGACCTTCAAAATCAGATTTTGGTCCTTCAAGCAGGATCCTGAAAGCAGGGCTTTGAGTCCTAAAAATGATGGGCTAGCTGTTGAAAACTAATATTTTGACCCTTAAAATAGGGAAACCTGTTGGTACCTATATGGACCCCAGAAATGAAGATTTGTTCCCTAATACAGGGCTTTGGGCACTTTGGTTGAGGTTTTGAGCACTAAAGGTTTGGACCATTGTAAAAGAGATTTTGGACCCTGAAACTGGATGTTGAAGCTTTACAAGTGGGCCTTTGGGGCCTTATAATGGGGGTTTGGGAATGAAACTAAAGTTTTGAAGCCTGAAATTAGGCTTTGTGCCTTAAAATAAGGCTTTGGTACAAAACCTAAGGCTTTGCACCCTGAAAATGTGTCTTTGGGTGCTTGAAATGATGCTTTGGACATGAAGAAAATGAGATTCTGATCCTTAAATGTTGAATTTAGACCCTAGAATGAGGGTTTGAGCCCTCAGAATTGGAGACTGGATCATAAAAAATAGCTATGATGTCCGGAAATGAGGCTTTGGTCTCTGAAACTGAGGCTTTTGGAACTAAAAATAAGTTTTTGAGGCCAAGGATGATCATTTGGACCCTATAAACAAGGCTTTGGCCTGTACCAATGAGGCTTTGGACCTTCACAGTCAAACTCGGGGGCTCAAATATGACACTCTGAGCCCTTAAATTGAGTCTTTGAATCTTAAAAGCACGAATCTTGAAACTTATAAATGAGGTTTCATACTCTAAAAGTGTGGATTTGGATCTTAAGTATGACCATTTGGCCCTCCAAAATTAGACTTTGGTGATTTAAAAATTATTCTTTTTGCCCTAACATTGAGCTTGCACTATAAAAATGAGGGTTTGCATTTTAAAAACTTGGGATTGAATCTTAAAAATGATTCTTTGGACCTTGAAAATTATGGTTTGGGCTATATTTTTTTTTTGCTTTTGGAGCTTTAAATAGGCTTTTTTTCCCATTAAGATTCATATTTCAATGTGAAGAATGAGGTTTTTGCCCTAAACATGAGGGTTGGGACTCAAAAATGAGGAGTTTGATGTTAAGGAGTAAGACTTTTTTATCGAACGCTTGAGCAGATCTTGTAGCCAAAGGGGCAAGACTTTGATGGTGTTTATACCTTGGTTAGACATGTCCTTGGGCAGCTCAATGGACCTGCTCTGGCCGTGTGGTTGGAATGGAGACCTCACAATATACCCTCCAACCAGAATTATTCCAGGATTTTAAGATTTCACTTTGCAGAAAGACCCAATTTGAAAAGCTCAGCTGAACAGGGTGACACTACAGACTCACTGAGGAGACACATTTCGCCCCAACACCGACCTCCTGGTTCTGGGTAGATCTCTCAATTTTGTCATGTCAACAAAATGTTCCAGTTGCCAGCCTGGCATTGTCAGATGTCCAGCTAGTCCCCAAGCAATGACAGCCCCTGCCAACCTCCACCTCCCTGTAGAGTTTTATTGCTGAGCATGATGTCATATGGTCTGGAATATCCTTTTGGTTAATTGGGGTCATCTATCCCAGCTGTGTCCCCTCCTAACTTCTTCTGGACCCCTAGTCTACTTGCTGGTGGGGCAGCATGAGGAGCAGAACAGGCCCTGACGCTGTGTAGGTGCTGTTCAGGAAGAGCTAACACAGCCCCTGTGTTGTCAACAGTTTTCAGCACAAATCCAAATAATAGTCCCAGTCAAGCTACTATGAAGAAATTTAACTCTATCCCTGCCAAAACAAATACAGGTTAACTGTGGTTTCCCATCACTCCTTAGGCCCATCACCTTTGGGATAGTTAAACCTGAAGGCCCATCAACTGTGGGCTGGTAAACCGCAGCATCCAATCTCCAAAGTGGAGATTGTTAGACATTGTCTAATAGTGTTGGACCATTGTGCCTTTGGCACGTCACTCTCAGGCTGGTTAACCCTGGGACCCATAATTCTTTGGACCCATCAGTTTTTAGATGTTTAACCAGGCATTAAACACCCCTTGGGCCCAGTCACCCTTGGGCTGTTTAACCAACAACTCTTGGGTTGTTAACCCCAGGGCCCATCACTCTCCGTGTTTTTCACACTCCAAGTGATGTTTTTTTAAACCCCGAGTCCATCATCCTTGGTGTTATTAACCCTGAGGGCCCATCATCCTGGGTGCCCATCACTTTTTCCTTCAAAGGACTTTGGGGCTGTGGTGCCCACTAAGGTGGCCATAAGCAGCAACATGTGAAGAAGGCCGTCACCATCCTGGGCAGTACTTGGAGGGTCCTGTGCTCCTTCCTCTCCACTCAGCACAGATGAGCCCACCATTTGAACACCAGGTCCAACGCCTGGGCTACCAGTACGAGATGGAATGACTGTGAGAGAATCCGGTAAAGGGCCTCTGAGATGCTCCACAGCCACAAGCCTCTCAGAGGGACTGTATGAGCCAGAACTGTTCAGCCTGGAGATTTGGCTGTAGGGTGTCCCACCCAGGTGGGTGGTAGTGGCAGGACAAGAGGTGTAGGACACAGACACAGAATGACTTGGGAGGACACTTTTATTGTGGGAGTGACTGAGGCTCCTCTGGAAGGTTCTGGGGTCTCTAGCTGTGGAGGGATAAAAGGCCACCCGGATGTGGTTATGGTGGTCTCCCTGAAGCTTGCCTGAGTCCCCTAGCAACCCCTGAAGGGCCCTGCTTCCCCTCGAGGTCTCCCAGGTGACCTTTCAAGCACCCCAGGACCCTGTGAAGTTCTCTGCAGTCCCCCTCCGAGACCCTCCTGAGCTGCTCTAGGACACCATGAAGGTCACAGTTGACCCCCAGAGACTCTCCCACGTCCCTCCCAGGACCCCGTGAAGGTCCCAGTTGAACTCTAGAGACCCTCCTGAGCCCTCCAGCACCCCATGAAGGTCTCTGCTGCACCATGGGGACCCACGGGGGCTTTACCAGGAGCGGAACAGCAGGCAACATCATGGGGGCTTTCGGGGCTCAGCGTCCCCCCCAGGCCAGCGCATGGAGGCGATGGGCAGCATCGCACAGCCGCCCGCGGTACTCCAGGCTGCTGTGCAGGCCCGGGGGAATGGGTGCCAGCCCCCCTCGCAGCCCCCAGCACCCAGCGGCAATGGTCCCTGTCGAATCGTTGTCCCCACCGTGCAGCACTCCCCGGAAGCACAGCTCCTTCCAGCATCTGCCAGCTGCCAGCAGGGCCTCCAGGGCCACCATGGGTGCGTCATGGCCACTGCGCCCTGCCCATCCTTCCAGTGCCCAACCAAGATACGCTGCATCCCGCTCGGCTGGTGAAGAAAGGGCTGGCACCTGTGGTGGGCCACGACCCTCCAGAAGACACCGGGATTCCAGGTACCTGCAGGGACATGGAGACATTGAGGTCACTGGGAACACTGGAGTCATTGAGGACATGTGGACAATAGAGTCAGTGGAGATATTTGTGTCACCAGGGACATGGGGATATTGGGGTCAGCAAAGACACTAGGACCAACAGGGACACTGGAGATGGGGACACTGGAGTCAGCAGGGATATTGGTGTCACTGGGGGCCACTAGGTTCTGACTCTATAGCAGCACCCCTGTGGCACCAGGTACCTGTGGGGACATTGGGAAGTGTTTGGACACCTGGAGTGGATGCAGTGAATGTGATGCGGACACCTGTAACCCCAGGGAAACCAAAAGCACAAGGGACACAGGTCTGTGGGGATGTGGAGCAGACCTGGGACACATTCTCACAGCTGAGGATGGAAGCACTGGTGGAGACATGGGGACAATGCGTGCAGCAGGGCCGGGATGGGTCTGTGGACACACTGGGCACCAGGATCAGCAGTGACACCAGTGACAGTGGGGCAGGAGATGCTGGGGACATCCAGGCACTGGGATAGAGCAGTGACACCAGTGACACTAGTGTGGTGCACTGTCAGGACTGACAGCGAGCCTTATAGGCATCAGTGACATCAGTGACCCCCTAAGCTCCTCCCAGTATCCTCAGCAACCCCTTCCAGTACTCCCAGTGACCCCACAGGAACCTCCCAGTACCCTCTCACCGGTGCCAGGCATCCCTGAAGAAGGGCCAGGCAGCAGCGTTGTCCTCCACGGCAACCCCAGCACCCTCCACGTAGTCCCACGCAAGAGGCAGGACCCGCAACAGCTCAGCCCCCCAGCACTCTGGGGGCTCCCCCCGAGCCCCCAGTGCTCCAAAGAGGGCCACTGCCAGTGCCCCGAGGTACCCTGAGGGGACAGGGATTTCAGGGAGGCTCAAGTGTCCCCTCCTATCCTGTCCCCTTCCACCTGGCACTCACCAGTGGGATGGTGGTGGGTCATGCGCCCACTCTCGATGCTCACGCGGATCAGCGTAGGCAGCTCCCAGGCGTGCGGGTACCTGTGTTGGCATTAGCCCTGTCCCTGTCTCCCCCTGTCTCTGTGTCCCTAGCCCCATCCTACCACTGTTGTCCTAGCTGTCCTTGCTGTCCCCTCCTGGCCCCACCACCTCCATGTCCCCCTCTCATCCGCTCTGTGACCCCCATGTCCCCTCCTATTGCTGTCCCCACGTTCTTTGTCTCCTGGAGCTCCCTGTCCCCACTCCCCCAGCTCAGACATCCCCAGCCCCACCATCCCCTCTGCCCCCAGCCTCCTGGCTCCAGCACCACCATATCCTCAATGCCCTGTCCCTGTCTTCTCCTGCTCCAACACCTCTGTGTCCTCATCCCTCACGGGTCTGACAGCCTGGTGTCCCAATCCCTGTCACCTCCATGTTCCCGTCCACTCCAATTCTCACATCCCCATGTCCACATCCCCACCCTGTCCCCATCCATCCAGCTCTCAGTCCCACCCTGACCACATGTGTTCCCTCTTGTCCCCACTCCCCCACCACTGTCCCTTCCCATGTCCCTCTCCCTACCTGAGGCCAATGGCCAGGCTGCGCATGGCAGCTCCACAGCCAGTGCCAGTGGGGTTGAAGGGGATGCGATAGCCCTCGGGCTCTCCAGGCCGCAGCTGTGAGGTACCTGTTGGGGTTGGGGGTGTGAGACACCCTGACACCTCCTGACTCCCTCCAGCCCCTCAGACCCCACTCACCCAGGATGCTGGTGGGCCCCGGCTTGCGGCCCTCCATGTCACTCATGGCAGCTACGTAGCGACAAGCCAGCTCCTGCAGGAGGGGTTCCCCCTCCAGGCCTGGGGGGAGTTAGTGAGGACTTCCCTGAGCCGCCCAAAATGGAGGGGAGGGAGAGGTCATGCGACCCTCAAAACTAACGAGGAAGGGGAAGACCCCCATTGCACCATCCCCAAATGGTGGGGAAAGGGAATAGTGGCCCACAGACAACCCAGAACTGAAGAGGAAGGAAGACACCCCCCATGGATTCCCAAATGCGGAGGGGAAAAGGGAACATACCCCATGGAACTCCAAAACTAGAGGGGAATAGGAGGGGAGGTAGGACAACATCTATGAACACCCTAAAACTCAGGAGAAATGGGGAATCTTCTGGAGCACTCCAAATTTTGTGGGAAAGGAGGGATCTCTCTTTTGAGCACCTCAAATTAGGAGGATGAAATGCTCCCCTTCCCCCACCCCAGCACCAAATATGGGAGGAAAGGGAACACAAATTCCCATAAACTATTGGGAAAAATAGGATCCACTCCAAGAAGAAATGGGAACTCCCCCCCACCAATTATTGTGGGAGGGAAATAGGGAGCCACAGTGGAACCCCTAAAAGTGGATGCTCCCAAACCACTCCAGGGCTGGCTGGGGACCTCCAAAAGCCCCTCAAAGGGACCCTCCAGTTTGAGTCAGGGACCCTTGAACCCCATTAGAAGCCCCCTTAAGCAGTTCAGAGTTATAACAAGGACCACCAAGCCTCCCCAGGCCCCCTCCCACCCCACCGAAACAGCCCAAGGGTATAACAAGGACCCTACCACCACTCCTGAATCCGCACCACACAGCCCAGGGTGTAACGGGGACACTTCGTCCGCCTGGAACACTCCACTGTGAGCCAGGGGTGCAATGGGGATGCCAGATCCTGGGGACCCTCCTCCATGTCACTGGGATGGAATGGAGACCCTGCCACCAACCAACCCCCACCTTGCCCCTCCATCCCCCCCCAAACCTGTGGCCAGGCCTTCAGCAGTTGCAAGGTGGAGGACGGTGTCATCGCTGACAGGCCACTCAGGGGGCTTGAGAGTGATGGCCTCCAGCCCCCCGAGCTCTGTCAGCTCGGCGTGGATCTGAGATCCTGAGGTGCAGTACTCCCAGCGGCCCCCCCGGTACCCGAGCGCATCCCCCACCCCGCTCAGCACCATGGCGGCTTCATAGGCTTCCACCGAGGGCACCCTGGGGGAAATGGGGGGCTTCAGGGGGGCGGCAGCAGTGGGAGGCTGTGCCGGAAACCCCCAGAGGCACTCACATCTCCTCCATCGCAGCAGCAGCTGGGCTCGCCCATCAGGTTCCGGGCACAGGGCCAGTGCTGGCCACGGGCCCTTAAGGAGGATGAGGACATCGCGGAGATTGGGGGCAGGGAGACAGGGGCACTGTCCCCATGGCAATTGGGGATAAGTGGTGAGGGATCTCAGGACCTCCATCTCTGGGGGTAGCAGGGAGGGGAAAGGCTCCAATGGGCTCCAAAAGGCACTGAGAATGGACTTGGAGGCTCCTGGGGGTACTCAGATGGCCATGGAGGGACATGGAGGGTGAGCAGTACCCAAAGAGGACTGGAGGAGCCTAGGGGGGCATCCTAAAGAGACTGAGGGACACTCCGAAGAGTGATAGGGGACACCCAAAGGGCATGGAGCCATGTGTCATCCAAGGGAGCACAGTAGATACATGCAGGGCACCCAATAGGGCCAAGGGTGCACCCAAATGGGACATCCAGAGGGGAAAGAGGCCTCAAAAGGATTTGGAGCACAGAGGGATGGGTTTCAGCAAGCCCCAGGGAAAGGAGAAAAGGAACATCTCTACAGAAAAATGTTTCTGTCAAATATTTTCCCACATTTATTTCACTGGGATGGGCAAAAACATGCCCCTGAGCCATCCTTTGGGCTGAGATCCCACAAACCTGCTATTGCCTGGGTCCCACCAGGATGGGACAGAGAGATGCAACCCTACTCTGACAGCTGGGGTCAGCTCCTAAAACCTAATAGCTTTGCTATTCAAGAATGGTAAAATTCATGTTTGGTGATGGGCAGCGAGTGGTTAAAAGATCTTCCTTAAATTTCAGAGATTTATTTATGGAGTCAAGCAGCAAAGCCTTGCACAGGCCCCATGTGAGTCCCAGAAAAGTGCAACTCCTGACTCCCCAGCACCAGGTTTTCAGCTTTTTTTTTTTTTTTTTTGCCCAAATTATGCCAAACGAGTCACAAATCTTTGATCCATTGGTAAAAATGCTGGAGGGAGGGGGGAACAGCACAGGTGGTTGGTAGTAAAATAGATGAACAATGAAATTTAAAGCTCATTGTCAATTTGGAAAATTTAAAAAAAAAACCAAAGAAGTTGGTATACAAAAAAGTGATAATTTTTGGACATATTTTCATCTGGACTTTCCTGGTTTCGTCTGGGATAGAGTTAAATTCTCAGTAGCTGGTACAGGGCTGTGGTTTGGATTTAGTGTGAGGATAATGATGGTAACACACTTAGTTTAGTTGTTGCTAAGTAGCGCTTGTCCTAAATTCAGGATTGCCAGTTTCCCATGCTCTGCCAGTGAGCTGGTGACAAGAAGGTGGGAGGGAGCATGTCCAGGAGAGCTGACCCAAACCAGCCAAAGGGATATTCCCTACCACAGAACATCGTGCCCAGTATACAAACTGGGGGGAGCTGGCCCGGGGGAGCAGATCACAGAACATCGGTCAGCAGGTGGTGAGGAACTGCACTGTGCATCACTTGTCTTTTATCGCTTTTTATTTCTCTCTCAGTTTGCTACATTTGTTCACATCATAATTATAGTTACTATATATTAGTTATTAAACTGTTCTTATCTCAACCCATGAGTTTTAATTTATTTTTTTTTGATTCTCCCCCTCATCCCTCTCAGGTGGGTGTCATGGAGGCAACCACAAAACAAACAGCAGCCACTATCCAAAATGGGATTTATTGCAACTGGGACTGCCCAGCGATCCTTCTGACTAAACAGAGGTTCGAATGTCTGTTAGCAGTTAACTACTACACAACGAATTCCTAACTTTAAGGAAAGACAAACCAAAACGGGTAAACCCTCACTCATAAAAGGGGAAGCCTCCTACACCAGAGTGCCCAAGATATCACTCACCCAAAGGGCGGCGTGAGGCTCACTCAGTCTGTGAGTCAGACAGGACCCCATTTATATCCTATTTGAGGGTGCTCTGTGGTCATTCCCAGTGGCTGAGGGATGAGCCTGACAAAACACGGCAGAGCCTGGACAAGCCCAGACCCGGAGCCTGTTCACTGAGGGCTCCAGCCCATGAGGTGCAGCTGAACAGCTGAGGCCTCCAACTGCTCCGGCCAAGGGCCAAACTGCTCAGCAACCTCCATGTGCTCGGTCTGTTGTGTCTGGGGGGCAGGCGGCACCTGCCACAGCTGGGAGGAAACAAGGAACTGCGTGGTGCTCACGCTGCCAGCTGGGGTTAAGCCATGGCAGAACAAACAGGAATGGAGGTTTCATCCTGTCACACCCTGAAGAGTGTCTGCAGGCCTTAAATAGGAAGCTATGAATCTGGGGCTCAGGGTCAGGAAAGGGGCAAGATACCCCCAAACCCCGTGGGTCAGGTCCAGAACAGGGGCAAGAAGCAATCAAATTCACCAGGTAAGGGCCAGGCCAGAGGCAGGGCACCTCCAGACTCCATGAGTCTCGGCTATGACAGGCAGGGCAGGGCACCACAAACCTATGAGTGATGACCATGACAGGGCAAGGCACCAAAAAACATCAGTGGAAAGGGTCAGAACATGGTCTAAAGTACCCCCCAACCCCCACAGGTAATGGCCCAGACAGGCACAAGGCACACCAACCCCAGTTCATCAGGTCCAGAACAGGAGCAGGACACCTCTAAGCCAGGTGGGTCATAGAAAGAGAGGGGGCCAGGAAACTCCAAAGCTCAAGGCTCAGGGCCAGGACAGGGGCAAGGATCCCCAAAACAACTCAGATGAGAGCCAGGACAGAGGCAGGGTACCCGCAAATCGCACTTGTAGCAGCCAAGACAGGGGTAGAGAAACCCAAACCTCACAGGAGGTCAGGGTCATGACAGGGACAAGACAACTTGAAATCCCAGTGGGTCACAGCCAATACGGGGGCCAGGCAGTCCCCAAAGACCAGGCGAGGGCCGAAAGAGGGAACCCCAAAGCCCCCATGGGTCAGCTGCAAAACCTCATGGTCCAGAACAGGGGCAGGGCACCCCCAAACCCCATCTGTTATGGCCAGGGCAGGACAGGCAAAGGTCACCCCCCAAGCCTAGGGCGTTTTGGCCAGGTCACAGGGTGGGCGCCCCCAGGCACTGGTGGCCAAGGCAAGGGATGGGACAGAACACCTTCAAATCCTCCAGGTCACGGTCAGGACAGGGGCAGGGCCTTCACAAACCCCCTGTAGCACAGCCAGGACAAGGACAGGACACCCAGAGTCCCACGTGTCAGGGCCAGGACGGAGGCATGGCACCACAAACCCCATGGTGAGGGCCAAGACAGGGGCAGAGACCCTGCGGGTCAGGGCCCTAAAAGGGGCACGGCACTCCAAAAGCTGGTGGGTCAGGAAAACAAAAGGGTTAAGGTACCCCCTCCCCACAGGGCTGGGCCAAGTCAGTGGCAGGACACCCCAAAACCCCACGGGTCAGGATCGGGGTAAGGACAGAGCTTGGACACACCAAACCCCATAGGTCATGGACCGGACACAGACAGGGCACCCCAAACCTCACGGGCCAGGCTCAGGATATGGGCAGGACACCCCCAAACCCCGCAGGTCATGGACCAGACAGGGACAGAGCATCGCAAAATCCCGCGGGTCGGGTCCGGAGAACAGGAGAAGGGCGCTCCCAAAACAAGCTGTTTATGGCAAGAGCAGAGGCAGAGAACCCCAAATCCTATGGGCCAAGGCCAGCACACGGGCAGGGCACCACCAAAGCCACAAAATCACAGCCAGCCCAGGTGAAGGGAACTCCCCAACCTCACAGGTCAGGGCCAGGATGGGGGCAGGACACGTCGAACCTGTGCGGGTCGTTCCCTAGACAGGGGCAGGGGACAGGCACCACCAAAGCCCGTGGGTGCTGGCCAGAGCAAGGCAGTGTACCACCGCCAGCTGTGACGCTTTTTGATGTGACTTGTGGTTTAGCGTCCGATAGGGCAGGATCAGGCCTTTGCCATTTGCAGGCGCTTGTGAAGTCACGTGTCGGAGTGACTGATGTGGCAGGGTCAGGCCCCTCGCGTACGCAGTTGCTCTAGGTTTGGCCAACACAGCTCGCGCTAAGGCCTCACACCAGCAGCTGCACCACTAGGTCAAAGCAAGAGCATCACGCAGGCAGCAGCGGCTGCCAGGAAGAGCTAAAAGGGCCTATTAGGTTTGCGTGGCAAAAGGTCAAGGTTTTGATCGAGTGGGGGCTCTAGAGTGGCTTCTGTGAGAAGATGCCAGAAGCTGCCCCCATGTCCAGCAGAGCCAGTGCCAGTCGGCTTCAAGATAGACCCACTGCTGGCCAAAGCGGATGCCTGACAGATCACCAGTAGCTAAACTCTTGAAATGCTGCAGCTGCCATAAGCTTGGAAGAAGGAAACTCCTGCAATGTAGCAACTGCCAAGGGAGCAAAGGCTACTAAAAGAATGTAAGCTGGAGGTAGCTCCCAGTGTCGTCCACAACCCCTTATCCTTCTTATCTTTGGGACACAGTTTACAACCGTGTTTCCATACACAGTTCTTCCATCGTATCCTGCTGACTACACCAAATTAAGAGATTAGACTGCAAGGCTCAAGCAAACGGCCGATTTGAGCTACACTCAGGTTTAACTGCAAGGCTCAAGCAAATTTATTTTGAGCTTCGCTGACAGGTTTCTCAGGCCGCTATTGCAGGTTTTCACAGATACAGTGTCAGAATGCACTATTACAATTTACAAGCAGGAGTACACTGTATCTTCTTTTAGTGTGCTAAATGTTACATGTGGAGGACTCGGGGCTGAGCTGTCGGCACAGCTGCCCTTGGGTTGTCCGTGCGTAGCCAGAGCCTCAAGGAGATCAGCCCCCCGAGAGCAGCCTGCGTGCGCTAGACATCACCAAAACCAGGCTGGCGCCGGAGAAGTTTCTCTGGAGGGACTCACCGGTTTGGCGGATCCTCGCAGGGGCAGACAAGGACCTCTGTAAGAATAAGGCGTTCTTTATTTCGGGATTTGGGTCTGGTCATTTGGGGGCTGCTCATACGTCGCGGTTCATAAGAAGCCCGCCACACAGCATACAATTGCACGTTTGGTTTTGTGCTTTGCACGTTTGGTTATTACCCCGAAATATAACATTCTGTTGCGACTCGTGTTGTTTCTGAGAAGGGAAGAAAAAGTATTATACGCTTCTTTACTTAAAATAGTAAACAAATAAATAAATAAATAAGCAATAATAAACAAAGTCACCCGGAATGATAAAAAGAATGTAAACTGCAGGCAAGAGATGCGTGAAAGATACAAAGGGAACCTTGCCAGAGGAGAGTGAATCTCAGGATGTAGATTTGCTGGTGAGCCCGAGGGCTCCCGCCCCGGGGCGTGGGAGGGAGGGGCGTCGGTGGCGAGTGCAGGACTGGGACGGGACATGGGGGAAGGGGAGGAAGGGATGGAAGGAGAGGATGAGAGAGAAAGTGTGGTGAGCAGCACTAACTCAGCCCGGGGCACTTCCACCCGAAGACGCAGGGCCAGGCGACTTGTCCCGCTAAGGGAGGCTGCGGGAACAAACGGGCCACTAACTGTTAAAGTCCCTTTCTCAATCACCAAACTCCACACGTGAAAAAGAGGTGTCTGGGAGTTACAGGGAAGATCCGGAGAGAAGGGCAAAGACAGCTGAGAATGCGGTTAGGATCCAAAATGCAGACTGGAAAGATATCCAGGTGATTTTAGGTGCTTTATTGGCCAGTACAGGGAAACAAATGGTAATAGACACGGCTCGGAGACTGGTGGGTGGCTTGCACACGGGAGGGCAGTTACGAGAGACAGTAGACAGAAACTTCCCGGGGACAGGGCCACAACGGGACCCCTAATAATCAAAATGATAGGGCAGCCCTTTGAAAATGTTAAAATTGGGTCAAATATGGGCTAAGGCACGCGATGCCAAAGGCAGTAATTTTTTAACGAGAACCACGGGAATCCCCTTCTGCCTGTTTTCGGAAAGGCAGATAAAATACGGTTGGCTCTGACCTTTACGGGACTATCCGCACCTGGTCAGGAGAAAATCGCAAAAGTTACAAGGAGAGGATTCTGGGAATTGAAGTAAAATGCTGGAGGTAGCTTGGACAGCATATAACCATAGAGAGCAGGCAAAGGAAGTAAAATTTCAAGTCAGCAGAGACAATCAGAGGGAATCCCGGCTCTTAGCCACGCTGAACCAAGCCCCGTGGGGGAGGGCTACGCCCAGAGGCAGGGGGCGGGGGACACACTTTACAGCATCCTCAAAACGAGACGGGCCCCCTTTTCAAAGGGCCCCGGCTCACCGATGATCAATGTGCTATTTGCAGAGAATGAGGGCATTGGAAGAGGGAATGCCCTCGGGAAGAGTTAGAGCCCCCACCCTGCGGCCTGTGTAGTTGATGGCTGGGGGTGAGAAGAAAGATTGAAAAGCTCCGGGGCCAAGGGGAGTGTGTGTNCCTGGTAGAATGCGAATTCCCTTTTAATATTTCTGTATTACCTGTTCAGAAGCCGCATGGGAGTCACAGAATGATACAGGATTTCAGGACAGTCAGTAAGATAGCTGAAGATTTACATCCGGTAGTGGCAAAACCATACACCTTGCTGACTAATTTAAAGGAGACCTATGAATGGTTCACAGTATTAGATCTGAAGGATGCATTCTTTTGCTACACCTTGGCCCCTGAGAGACGCAATGGATTTGCCTTTGATTGGGAAAACCCTCATTTGGGACGAAAAACCCAACTGACTTGGACAGTGTTACCTCAAGGATTTCAAAACAGCCCTACAATCTTTGGAAAAAAAAGTAGAGGCTTGGGAAAGACTTCTGGGAAACGGGACTCTCCTGCAATATGTGGATGATACCTTGATAGCTACAGACAAGAAAGAAGAATGTAAAGAACGCACTGTGAGTTTGTTGACTTTTCCTGGACTCAGTGGCTATCGAGTCTCGTTACAGAAAGCCCGGACTTTGAAGAAAGAAGTAATACGCTTGGGATTTGTGATTTCCAAGGGACAGAGGCAGCTGGGGAATGACCAAAAAGAAACTGTGTCCCAGAGATAAGGAGAAGGATAAGGGGTTGTGGACAACACTGGGGGAAACTGTTGGAATGGGTAAAGCAGGGTAAGAAGGAACAAACTTAAAACCCAAGCGAGGGTAAAGGGATTCTGTGCCTTGTTTTCGCTGAGTGTCTGACCTACGTGCAGGACGACACACTGAAATCCCCAAAGCAAGACGATTGAGTTGCAAACTGAAGCGCAGGCTCCGCAGAGCTGCTTTAGAGACAACGAAAGGGAAGTGAGGCCATAAGGGCTCAGAATAGACAATTTGAAGGAGAAAAATGTGTTCTCGAGAAACGAATTAGATGCTGAAAGGAAGAGGAATTGGAGGTTACAGGAAAAAGTAGACTTGGTGTTGTCAAACGCTTCGCCTCCCTCTCCCACTCAAATCAGGAATCTGTGTGCACATTATTTGTGCGCCGATCCTGATATCTGGGATGGGGGTATCTGAGGCGACCAGGATGATGAGCTCGATGAGGCAAGCGGTATTGAAGTCTGATCCCTCATGAAAATGGGGCTGCAGCCGAGTGATAGAAATAATCAAAGGTATACCCCGGCACGAATCGCCCCGCGGTCCGGAGCCAAGCTCACGGAAAGCAAGAGAAATTTCCATGTAAGCCGGGGGAAAGTGAAGCTGAATACCTCTGCCATGTTTCACTGAATGGAGGAGAGCAGGTGGTGTTGAGTGTGAAAGGGCTGCCAAGGGAAGGTGAGGGCCAGCAACAGCGTTCGGTGCTGGCAACTTCCCAGGGGTAGCGGTTGCTGCACATTTTCAAGGACCCTGTCCCTGTGACCTTGCCACTTGGACAGAGAACGTTCAATGCTCTACAGGACAGATAAGACAGCAACGGCCTCTTGCCGCTTCTGGGGGGAGCTTTGCATAGCCGTGGGTAAAGGGAGTTCCACAAACTTCTGCCCCGGGTAGCCGAGGGCTGGGCCCCAAAAGAAATCCTGGCACCAGCCCTCACGATGTCATGTCAGAAGCAGCAGACTGCTTGTGGTGGCCCTTGTCACAAAGAGGAGTGACACAGTTGGCCCCAGACGGGTATCAGAAGGACTGCGCCAGCGCAGACAGGCAGATGAGGTGAGCACGGGCTGAGAGGACCACGCACGACAGGAAAGACCAGGGGACGTGGAGCTGCCAACAGTGGGGTCACAGTGGCGTAAGTGACAGTGTTGGTTCAGGACCGGTGTCTCCCGACTCTCTGCGGTTCATCTGATAGAATGGATCTCCCTGGGCTGGGAGGATGGGGCTGCTTTGCTTATGGTCATTTGAAAGAAATGCTTGATGACCTGCACATGTTTTCCACAGCAATTCAACTACAACCCGTTTTAAACCAAACGTTAAATTAAAAATGTATAAAGCTCCAAGCTAGAAAAAAACCCACTTTTTAAGCATCTTTTGCTCAGACACCTTCTTTGCCTCAGTTGTTTTCCGAGTGCCCAGCCCCCTGAGCTTCACCTGTTGAAGCCGTTCCGCTTCCTATGGGCAATGGGACCAGTCTCTGGCCAGAGAAAGAGAGTCAGTCACCACGGACAGCCTGCAGTTCCGCAAGCTCGCCTGAGAAGACCTGCAGATGCAAATTTCACCTCTTTGGAATCACAAAGGCCATAGGATTTGTTTGTGTGCGATAGAGAAGCTCCAATGGGATCTACCGGCTGTGCTGGGTCTATTGACCCAACTCAGAGGGACCATTCAAAAAGTGCCACAGAGATCCAGACAGTCGGCTGAGTCGAAGGTAGGGGGACTGCACCACGCAAATGACGGAACCCCTGACGTGTGGAAACAAACTCCAAGCTCGTAAAGAGTTTAAAGCAGGGTATGTTTTGTTACGGCGCCAGATGCAAGGGAGATAGCTCCACCTAGCTTGCATACCAGGGACTAAAACTTGCTAGCTTTTATGGTCACAAAACATGCATATTTGTTATTTTCCCGGAGAATATTCAGTAGATACTTTACATATCATCCCGCCTCCCCCCGCGCGCGTGCCGTGTAACACTTCGGCGGTCGCCGGCTCCCCTCTGGTCGTCGTTGGATGAAGGCTGATAGTCTTCCTCGCAAAGGCCCGAAGTCTTCCTCGCCAGTAAACTTGCGACCTTTGCTGAGTAAAGCAGCTTGAAGCAGTCCAGTTCGGGCAAAACTGGTCTTTGTTATCTTCAAGGCCGTTCTGGTCATTATGGTCTACCGGTTTTGTTGTTACAAGGTAGCTGGACTTGAGGGAGCGGGGGTCAAAGGAAGGGAGTGAAGCTAAAGGAGGGAGTGAAGCTGTAGGAGGGGGGGTGAAGTCAGTTAGAGGGTGAAGTCATCTATCAGTTAGAAGAAGGGAGTGAAGAGTGAAGGAGGGGGGGGTGAAGTGAAGGAGGGGGGTGCAGCTGAGTAAATTCCTGCTAGACATTTCCCACTGTCCGCATTCCTAAACCTTGTTTTGTTAACTTTCCCTTATATCGGTCCCCCCTTTTCTATACCGTTAGTAAATTTTTTTACTTAATATGTTGAGGTCTGGTCCAACTCCTCGAAATACTTACTAGATTCAAGCTTATGGCGTAGCTGGCGCTTTCTCCAAGTAAGGTTTTATTATCTGTGGTCAGTTTGGGTCAGCTGTCTTGANAGATGCAAGGGAGATAGCTCCACCTAGCTTGCATACCAGGGACTAAAACTTGCTAGCTTTTATGGTCACAAAACATGCATATTTGTTATTTTCCCGGAGAATATTCAGTAGATACTTTACATATCATCCCGCCTCCCCCCGCGCGCGTGCCGTGTAACACTTCGGCGGTCGCCGGCTCCCCTCTGGTCGTCGTTGGATGAAGGCTGATAGTCTTCCTCGCAAAGGCCCGAAGTCTTCCTCGCCAGTAAACTTGCGACCTTTGCTGAGTAAAGCAGCNCCAGTACAAAGCCCAGCGCCATAAGAGCTGCTCTGGGGAGCATTAACTCCAGCTCACCCAAACCCACTACACTCAGCTAACTGCATCCCAGAGATGCTCTGCCCAATGCAGCTTGTGAGGTTTCAGAAGCTGCTTTAAGAGCCCATTAGTTCGTTCCACTATCCCGTCGGCTTGGGGTAGTACAGGGTGTGCAATACCCACCTGATCCCTTCTCCCCTTGCCCGCTCCTGTACCTCGGCAGCAGTACAAGGCCTGCCATTGTACTGGATAGCACTGGGCTTTGGGAGGGAGCCAAACCAAACCTTCAGGGCCCACACTGTACCCTCCCCCGTTGCTCGTGGAAATGCCCCAGCCTGGACCGAGCAAGAAACCATTTCCACGCCTACCTATACACACTGGTTCCCTTCCGACCTTCAGAAAGGCCTAATACAGTCCATTTGCCAAACCTCCCCTCAGCTGCCCGCTCATCTGTCTTCTGCTGACGCCAGGAAGAATGGGCGCTTTCTTAAATTCCTTGGAGTATCCTTCCTTTCCTCTGATTGTAACAGTCACTCTAGGTTACACTGTTAAGCAGAAAACCTTCATCTGTGAGCAGGGGGATGTCTGTCCCTGTCTCCCTCCCCGGCTCTTGAGTCACCTCAGGGCTGCCCCAGCCAGGCCTGACTCCAGGGGAGCGAGACGCCATCGCAGGATGGAGCTCCTCCCTGCCACCATCGGGCAGCCAGAAGGCAGGGGACGCCCCTGCGCCCACCCGAGGGCCACAACTCCCG